>CM076571.1:699975276-700018929 GCA_034641835.2 Pinus albicaulis | reverse complement strand
GAAAATGGGTTTACACGTAAATTGTGGGACATTTCTCTATTCATCTAATGGTATTGGTATAGTATTTGGAATTTCCATGTCCCATGGTGCACCTATCTATATAGTGGTGAACATTGAAGTTATCGTTGTCTTGATCTTAAAGGGTGTTTTTCTTTTCTTTTGAATAAACGAAGTACTTCATTTACTAAACTAGCTTCTACCAACAAGTTAGATGTCTACATCAGACGTTGACTAGAAAATGCAAGAATTTTATTTCCAAATTCATTTAGGGAGAGGTTAACTTATTTTAGTAGTTAAATTTGTTCATGGAGAAGCTGAGTTATTGCAGTCACTTGAATTTATTTGTGGAGAGGTCGAGTTATTGTAGCAGGTGAATTTACTTGTGGAGAGTTTGAGTTATTGTAATAGATGAATCTATCTATGGAGAGCTTGAGTTGTTTTAACGATTAAATTTATTGGTGCAGATGTCGTGTCATTGAATTTTTTAATTTTTTTTGTGGAGATGCTCAATTTTTGCCACAACTGAGTTACACCTAGAGAGGTTGTGTCACTGCAGTAGTTGATTAAATTTTTGAAGCTCTAATTGAATCTTTGAAGAGAAACCTTCGTCATTGCTATAAAAAATACCATGTTCACAAAAAAAAATTGATTCTCCTTAGTATTATTAATAAAATTAGTTGGGTTTTTCTTGTGGAATTTTTCAATAAAAAATTGTGATTACTAGCTTTCTAATTTTGTTGGAATTTATTAAATGTTTTCACCAAAATTACTTCAATAAATTCTCTAATGAAGTTGGATAGAAAAATTGTGAATTAAATTAAATGGACATTGCATTTTTGTCGTATTTGTGATGATAGCATCATGATGGGATTAACTATAAATGATGGATTTTTATGAAGTGATCAACACTCTTCTTAAATTAGTACAACAATGCACAAGTTGGTTCTTTGAAAATAATGTTTTCATGGAGAAAATAGAGAAGATAAAAAAACATCCATTTATCAAATGGGTTCCATGCTACTCTTCAACACAAGCAACCAAGGAATCTACAAAAAGGAGAAAGTGGAAAGTTGTCTCTTCATGATTTGATTAGATTTGAAGTTTATAGAGTTAGGAGATGTCTTCTCTAAATTGGATGATAAATATTGATGTTTTTCCAAGGTAGACCAATCTAGTTGGAAAATCTTCGTTTGGATTTGAAGCCATTGATCCTTGCCTTGTTCAAACAAAGGATTTTAGAACACCCATGTAAAGAGGTAAGACATGTAATTGCTTCTTGCCTCAATGAAACCATAAGGGTAACTACTATTGTGCCCACCTAAAATGAGGACATTTTAAGTAAGGTTTTGTGGTTGATTGTAGACAACATGCAAGGATTGCATGATATTGAGGGCCTTACCTTTGGTAAGAGGTTCAAGGTATTATAAATTATGCTTCTTTACCGACATCGGAGAGTTTCATCCAGATATTGTTAAAACCTACATGAAAAATATTTTTTCTTTATTTTCAAGTGAAGATCATTCCATTTGCAAGTTGTTGTGATCAAAATTGTTGCCTATTTGCAGGAAGGAGGAGATTGTTTCACCTATTGCTCATGAATTCTCAAAAAAACATTAATTGATTAGAACACAAAAATGTTAAAAAAATAGCTCAATAGAAAAGAACTAATTTCAATACGGTTGTAGGTCACAAGATATTCAAACAAGGGTAACAACCAAATAAGAAGGAAACAAAAGGGAGACTCTTTGGAGACTCTTATAATAACAACATACATCCTTATGATAATTTTTATCAACTAGATATCTCACTTGTTCGGAAAATATCCAGGATTTTTTTTTTCCTTTCTGCATTCGAAGTCAAAGCTTCTACAAGTGTTTGTTGGCTTGTAAGATGAAGGAAATAGTGAAGGTAGAGATAGGATCAATGAAAATTAAGTTATTAATAACATATTTATCATCTAAATTATAAGAGATTGAATTAGCTGAAGATTTGGGTAGTTAAAACCAGGGATTTGATAGTAGGTCTAGAAATGTTGTAGGGAAGTGATTATAATTTCAAAATGAGCGATGAGATGATTGAGATTATGAATTTCCTTATGAATTAATTAGCATACATGAGATATAGTGTAATGGACTTTAAATATTATCGAGGCTATGGGAAAATGAGAATCTTAGAGTGGGAACATTGTTTCAAAGTTGCCTCAACCATGTTTGAAGACAAGTAGAAGTATTTTTACCAGAGGATGTCTGCCTTAGGAAGTTGTGTGGAGTGGATCAAGGAATCTACTTGAACTCAAGATATATGAGTGAGTAGCAGGCATTGGGTAAGCAAAGACAAATAATGTATATTGAGCCAATATGCATGAGCTTTTAGAATAGGATATTTCATGGAGGCATTGGGTAAGCAAAGACAAATAATGTATATTGAGCCAATATGCATGAGCTTTTAGAATAGGATATTTCATGGAGGGAGTATTCAGTAGCAGACAAGACATGGAGATATATTTTTCATCATTACATCATCAATTGGTGGGTGATTTATCTTTTGATTGTTTCATCTCCTAGATGTAAACTCCAGAAAATAATGTAGTTATATATGGATCAATAAGATAATATCATTGGAGGTAAAAATAAATAAACTAGGGTTATGATGATGATTTAGGGGAAAAGTGGCATTGTATAACCCTCTTGAGGTTGGAATAGATGAAGCACATATTAGCATGCCTAAACATCTAAGTGCCTTCGAATGTTATGGAGCTAATAATCTATACACACAAGACTTCACAATTTTCAATAGTTCATTATGGAGTAACATGATACGATTTACCATAGGAGGTATTCTAGTTGTATATGAGATCTTAAATCATCACTTCCAAAATCCAAGGGATGATGCACAGTATGCTAACAAAGGGGATCATTAGGAGCTATAAAATCCAACCTTATAACGAATTTATTTTTTTCAAGGAAGTATTATTATGTGGGATCCTAATATTGATGTTTGGATTGCTTGGGGATAATGAATTTCATTGTAACAAACCCCCTTCTATCCATAGCCATTTCTACTAGTAGGAGGAGGTAGTTACTATGTTGACAAATCCTCCAAGGTTCGTGTCATGGAGATGGGGTCTAGATCTTCAAACTCTTCAAAATATAAAATATACAATACCATTGTATTCATCTCATTAAGGCCTTTCCAACAGTATAAGTCTCATCTTGATCTTACCTTTTCATCAGAAGATAAAAGTATTCAGAGGTTTGGTTTATTAACTTCTAGAAAGTCATTATGGCCTACCACATGGTAGTTGTTGCAGCAGGGTCCCCTGCACTACACTTTTTGGTATATTTTTTCCACACGTTTTGTACATGTGCGCTACACGAATGAGTCAAGGGATTTGGGGCAGGTCAAAGTCCCTATTTTTGATGAAAATGGGTTTACACGTAAATTGTGGGCCTCAAACCATTGTTTGAGACCATAGTATCTACGTGCTAGAAGAATATAAATATATAGATCGAGTCTAAGGAGGTAACTTAGTTAAAATTGATGTGATATTATGATCTCACTATTATGCGTCTGTAATAATCTATAAGGATTTTTTCTGTGTTGGGTAGAATGGTTCCTGTTAGCTGTGTGCGTGGAGACCTAGTTTTGGTTGTGTGCAAAATCCATTGGCTATGTGCGCAGAAGGGTTATGTGTAAGGGGAAAGTCTTATGTATTGAAAGGATTTGAATTAATAGAAAGACTAAATTTGGTGAAACATTTTGCTATTGATCTGAGGGATCTATCCATTTCTTTTGTCTTTAATATCACATTACTTCTTTGTTATTATTTATATTTGCATAGGGATATATGTTATGGTTATTTATTTATATTAATGGTTTATGAATCTGCTTAAGTAATCACACATTGTCATATCTGGATCTTGTTCTGTTATAATATATATGTGCTGAAGCGATATGTGATTATGTTTATAGTGTGTTACATATTGTGCACATCTATGTATGACTGATATAAGTCTGAAATCGATCTTCTTAGGGCCACTTCACTATTTTCTTCACCACGGTGTACAAACCTAGTTCCATCACCCCCCCATACTTCTTAGGGTGAGATTTTGATCTGCGCAAGTAGGTCATTTCCAAAATGGCGAGAATTTGGAGGGTTTGTTGGTTGTGCAATAAACTCTAAACCTGGGTCAAGACCCCTCAAGCCAACAAATGGTTATGTTGTTGGGACCAGGATTACTATGAGGGAGATTTGATTTTGTGCTACCCTCGGAAAAATGAATTGTAAGACTAGATGGATAGAAATATCCTTGAATTCAGAATCTAAGAGAATCAAAGTACTAAGCTATCTGACAAAAAGTGGGTACATAAATAGATATATACAAAATTTCATGAGATATTATTTTTCTCCTTTGCAAACGAGTTGTAGGAGTGGTTTTCACGCAAAACTGAATTCAATACCTGTGTGAAGGATGACACAATCACTGATTTGACCCCTAAATTGATCTAGCAACGAGAAAATATAGACAATAATATCACTCGCACGGTGGATCATTGGATCGATTTCCTCTTGGCGGGATTTGTGATAGAATTTTCCATTGATCAATTTGTATCCCATCGTAAAGAAGAAAGAAGGTTTTCAAAGGCTCTATAGATAAGTTCTTGCACTCTCTGAAGTTTCTTCTAAAAATGCTATTATGTGAAAAGGGTTGTCTATGCTAACATATTTCTTGAATGCCTTAAAGAGGCTCGACTATGGGTAGTGGAAACGTTTACTGCGAAGAATATGAAAATTTTATCCCTCTAAAGCCTAGATCTGATAGTGAAGGTGAACCAGAAAATATTAGCTCTAGTGACTCTGAAGGAGAGAGCTCATCATACCAGAAACCCTTGAGTCTATTTCCAACCCCATCCACCCCACTTTTGCACTCACGTCACATAACACCCACTCCACCCTGCAGTCCATCTCCACCGCCACCTCCGCCTCCCCAGAAGCAATTATGGTTGCATCAATGAAGTTACATAATTTCGGGGGCATAAAAAATGAAGATAATAAACACTTTTGGTTTGTGATTAAGGTCATATGGCAGGCTCAACAAATTAGTAATATTGGTATTAAGTAAGTGTGGCTGGTTGTTTCTTTCCAAGATCGCACATCAGATTGGTACATGAGGTATGTTCAAGAAAACCCTAATGCCACCTTGGACCAAATAAAATATTCCCTAAAAGAGGAGTTTATGAATAATAATTCATACACACAACTAGTGACAGAAATGAAAGAGATTCATCAAGAGGTTAATGAATCTATATGGGAGTTCTATCAGAGGTTGAAGTGCACCATCAGAGATGGTGGATTTTTTATTGATGATACTCAACATAAGGAATATTTCATTGCTATGTTTCTCCTGCATCTGTGCCAACCCTTATGTAAGAAAAATATTTCCATACAGGCCGAAGCTAATGGGCTTGCAATGAAGTTAGAGGCTACTACAACACCTATTACACTTGGGAATCAATAGATATAGAATTAGTTGGAAGCCATTCACTTAGAGATTCAAATCCTGCGCAAAGACAAGTGAAAAGAGGTTTGCGCATAAGGTTGTTGCATAATATGTTAAGCTGTCGGGCACCATACATATCAATTTCTTATCGTTAAAAATTATATGAATGCTGGAGGTCCTAGTCCATTGAAGAGGATTGTATGGTGCAAAATCTGTGAAATCACTGGATTACATGACACGGATTCTTGCCCAAGGATCAGGATTTATCAACCTCAGTTGAAGTAGTTGTTTTGAGATTATGTTCATCAATAGGAAATGATGAGAAATATTGTTGCACTTATGATATGATGTTAGATAAAGCTAAAACATATAGTATGCAAGATGAGGCTACGTCACCAGCATCCCCATCTAGGCATGAAGGATGTTAGGGCAGAGGAAGAGGCCAAGGAGGTAGATATACTGGTCTAGGAAGAGGAAAAGTTACTTGCTATAATTGTGGAGATGTTGGTCACTATGCGCACAATTTTCCTAATCAATCGTGACAATTATGCAAGTACCTTGGAAATTTTATAATGTAATATAATATTGTCTTGTATTGATTGCTAAAACACAAGAGAAGAAGATGCAGAATCCAACACAAAATATTCAGATGCTTACAACAAAAAATCGTGAGGAAGATCCCAGTGTGAATGTGGTTAGTAGGATCAGAGTAGCACTAATTAATATAATGGAAAGAAACTGACTACTGATGTATGGATCTATAAGTCCCCTGAAACAAAAGAAGGATTTGATCTTTAGCCGGAAAGGAACACTTTGTTGAAGCATGGAAATAATTTGTAGCATGTAGTGCATTAACATCGGGTAGAACAATGAAGGAATAATGTGGCGAAGAAGAGATCAAACGATTCTTAAAAGCATGAATAAATTTTTTGCACAACAAGAAGGTAGTATAAAATATTCAAGCGCTGATAGATAATTGCGCAGAGAATGAAAATTCGATGATAGAGTAGAGAAATGTCAATAAAATATATAAGAATAAAAAGATAATAGATAGGAAGATGCGTATGACTATGAGGATTGGAGCTTATGAGATGGACCAACTTATTTTAGTTCTGGGATCGAATGCTAATGTTCTACCTAACAAAACATTGTAGTGCATGGGAGAACCCAAGATGGAATGGTCTACCATTCAACTGTGCATGGCTAATCAGCAGAATTTCATTCCCTTAGGGAGACTGTCGTAGGTTATTGTTAGTATCGAGGGTGTTAAGGCGATGGTAGACTTTTAAGTCATAAAAATTGTATATGATATTGATCCTTATCTGATGCTTCTAAGATTAGATTGGGATATTGATATGTATGGTGTTATAAATATTAAGAAAGGGAGAATGGAATTTGAAAGCAATGGAGTGACAGTCATCATTCCTTTAGATCCTGCAGAAGGATAAATATATACAGAACTGGTGTTCTGTGATGAAGACATCAATCAAATCTATAAGCTAACCTTGCACGAGGAAGATTTGATTAACCCAACAGCAGATGGAAATATTAACTGGGAGAAGGATAAATCTTATTTTTCAAACTCTGATGAGGAATTAGAAAACTGGCATAATCAGTTGCATGAGGTATATGTGTTGCATTGTATTTGCGTGACTCGATCTATGTGATGTAACACATCTGAGGTACGTGAATTTCCACACTATAATGGATTAAATGATATAAATATGTTTATAGGGGAACTTTAAATGACTGTGCCTAAAGGATAGAGATTCCATGCTTTGGATATGGACTTGCGTGCTACTCCAACAAGATGTTCTGAAACTGAAAAGGAGAACATGGGCAACTAGGAGGAATGTCCATGCATGATGAGGTTACGGTTTGAATATCCAGCCATTCAAATGGAAGATGTCTATAGTGGAAAAGATGATCCATGTAAACATTTGGAGAGATGGAATCAGGTATGGGGTATATAACCAAGACCTGAATGGGTCCACATGTTTATTCACACATTAGGGAAGGTACATACTTAATGGTATTTGGAGACATATTTGTGCCGAGGTACTAGTGAATGGTCTATGCCGACTGAGAAATTTATCCTAACATTCAAATTTCAGAGTGGATTTGATGAAATTGGCCAAGATTTTCAGAATATTCAAGAAGTCATATTTGATAAAAAATATCCTACAGTTGAGTGCAGTCCACCAGAATGGGATGCATAGACTAAAGCTATTGTGAATTGTAGAAATCTGACATTTGAAGAGAGTGAAGAGAATCCAAGGAATATCATGATTCTTGAATCTGAGGGAAAGCACATAGTGGTTGGGCCCTTGATCACTTCGCTATATATGAAAAATCCCTTAAAGATCATCGATGTGAATATTGGATCTGAAGAACAACTTAAGCTGGCCAAGATTTGAGACTACTTGGATGATGATACAATAGGCAAATTTTCTGAGTTGCTGACCGAGTATCAAGATTTATTCCATACAATTGTTTCAGATCTGAAAGGAATAATTGGGGAACTAGGAGTTATGAAGATCACTTTGGACCCTGATGTGCACCTAGTGAAACAACGCTCATATAGGTTGAACCCAAGATATGGGAGAAAGGTGAATGAAGAGTTGGACAAAATGGTTACTGCAGGCATCATTGAACTTGTAGAAGAGTCTGATTGGGTAAGTCCAATGGTTGTGAAAGATAATAATACCAAGGGAAGAATCATGATCTATGTAGATCTATGAAAATTTCATGATGCGTGTGTGCATGATACATTCCCAACTCCATTCTCTGATGAAATCCTGGATAATGTTTGAGGCCAAGAATCATATTCCTTCACAAATGGGTTTTCATGATATCATGATATCTGGATTGCTCCAAAAGATCAAAGTAAGACCACCTTTGCTACTGAATGGTGATCCTTCCAATATATAGTCATGCCCTTTGGATTGAAGAATGCTCTTGCCATTTTTCTCGCACGTAGTATGTGTTGCTTTCAAAAAATTTATCCACAATTTTTTGGAGGTATATTTTTATTATTAGACTATATTTGGGTTGTTGAAGAAGCATGTGTCAAATTTGTTCTTAATGTTGGATACTGGTAGGAAGTATCATATTTCCTTGAATTTGAGGAAGTGTATATTTTGTGTACAATTAGGGATACTGCTGGAATAAATTGTCTGTAATCAAGGGTTGATGGTAGATCATGCAAATATCACGGTCATATTTAATCTATAGATACCAGATAATGTTAAGAAATTGTGCTCAATATTGCGACATAATGGGTATTATACGAAGTTCATTAAGGGTTATGCGTGGATGAATATGCCTATGGAAACGTTGCCTAATAAGGATGGAATTTTTTTCTAGGATGAATATTGTCAAAAGAGTTCTGAGTTTCTAAAGGAAAATAAGGTCATTGTGTCCATCCTGGTCTTCCCAGATTGGTCGAAAGTTTTTCATGTGCATGTTGATGCCTCTTATATTGTGCTCTGAGCTCTTTTAGTGCAGCCAGGAGTGGGAGATATTGATCACCATTTTGCCTATGCAAGCCTAAAAATCTAAAGTACAAAGTGAAATTACTCAACCATGGAAAGAGAAGGACTAGAAATGGTGCAAGCACTACAAAAATTCTGCCACTATCTGTTAGGAGGAAATTTTAAGATGTTTACTTTTCATTCTGCTTTGAAGTACCTGGTCAATAAGTCTTTTTTTTGGGGGGGGGGGAGATTTGTAGGTGGTTGGTGTTATTCCAAGAATATGACTTTGTGATTCTGTAAAACTAGGAAGACTGAATGTTGGACTAGACCATTTATCGTCGATTGAGACTAGGGAAGAACCTACAAAATTAGAATATGGATTGACAGATGTGTAGTTGTTTTCGATAAAGGTGGTTGATGACCATTTCCCTAATATCATTTAGTTTCTGACTACGGGACTCGTGCCTGAAAAATATATAGTTGGGCAGAAGAAAGAGCTTGTGACGTGTGTAACATACTTCATGATTAGTGTTATACATTTGAAAAAAAATGGGTGCAAATGAAGTTCCATGAAGTTACGCTATGGATTATGAACGACATGAAATCCTAGATGAAGCTCATGGAGGGGTTTCTGATGGTCATTATGTAGGTAAGGCCACTGCACAAAATATTTTGCGAGCTAGGTTATGATGGCCCATTCTCCAAAATGATGCATACGCGCATTGTCGCACATGTGATGTACGCTAGAGGATGGTAAATCCATCACACAGAGGAAGAGGCCGAGGAAGAGGAAGAGGCCAAGGATTTGGATCCGCTGGTCTAGGAAGAGGACAAGTTATTTTCTATAACTGTGGAGATGTTGGTCATTATGCACGTGATTTTCCTAATCCATCGTGACAATCATGAAAGTATTTTGGCAATTTGATCATGTAATAGAAGATTTACCTGTATTTATTGCTAAAATGTAGGAGAAGAAGATGTAGACTCCAACACAAAATCTTCAGATGATTAGAGCAGAAACCCATGAGGAAGAGGAAGAGGAGGTGAATCCTCTAGTCCAGAAAGAGGACAAGTTATTTGCTATAACTGTGGAGATGTCGGTCACTATGCACATGATTGTCCTAATCCATTGTGAAAACCGTGCAATTAACTGGAAATTTTATCATGTAATAGAATATTTTCCTATATTGATTGCTAAAATGTAGGAGAAGAAGTTGTAGACTCCAACAAGAAATATTCAGATGATTAGAGAAGAAACCAATGAAGAATATCCATATGTGAATGTGGTTAATAGGAGAAGAGTAGCCACTAATGAATATAAGGGAAAGAAACTGACCACTGATGTATGGATTCGTAAGGTACCTAAAAAAAAAGAAGGATTTGATCTTCAGCGCGCAAAGGAAACTTTTGTTGAAGCACCGAAAGAATTTGCAACATGTAGCGCATTAACATCAGGTAGAACAATGAAGGAATAATGGGGAGATGAAGAGATCAAACCATTCCTAAAAGCATGCCTACAGTTACTACGCAACAACAAGGTATTAGAAAATATTTAGGCGCTAATAGATAATTGCGCAAAGAAGGAACATTCAATGATAGAGCAGAGAGATGTGAATAAAATATATAAGAATAAGAAGAGAATGAGTAAAAATATGCGTATGAATGTGAGGATTGGAGCATATGAGATGGAAAAAGTTATTTTAGATCTGGGATCAAATGCTAATGTTCTACCTAAGAAAACATGGTAGTGCATGGAATAACCCAAGCTAGAATGGTCTACCATTCAATTGTGCATGGCTAATCAACAGAATATCCTTCCCTTAAGGAGACTTCCGTAGATTGTTGTCAGTATCGAGGGTGTTAAGGTGATGGTGGATTTTTAATTCGTACAATTTGTAGATGATATTGATCCTTATCTGGCGCTGCTAGGATTAGAATGGGCTATTGATGTGGATGGATTCAGGGTCATCATTCCTTTAGATCCTATAGAAGGACAAAGATATATAGAACTGGTGTTCCCTGATGATGATATCGATCAAATCTATAAGCTGACCTTGCGCTAGGAAGATTGGATTAACCCAAAAACAGATGGAAACATTAACTGGGAGAAGGATAGCTCTTGTTTTTCAAACTATGATGAGGAATTAGAAAACTGGCAGAACCAGTTGCATGAGGTATATGTGTTGCACTGTATTCGCGTGGCCCAATCTATGTGATGTATCACATCTAAGGTACATGAATTACCACACTATGATGGATTAACTGATATAAATATGTTTATAGGGGAACTTGAAAGGACTACACCTAGAGGACAGAGATTCCATTCTTTGGATCTGGGCAAGCATGCTACTCGAACAAGATCATGTGAAATTCAGAAGGAGAACATGGGAAACTGGGAGGAATGTGCATGCATGATGAGGATACGGCTTGAATTTCCAATCATTAAAATGGAAGATGTCTACACTGGAAAATATGATCCATGCAAACATTTAGAAAGATGGAATCACGTATGGGGTATAGAACCAAGACATGAATGGGTCCACATGTTTATTCACACATTAAGGAAGGTGCCTACTGAATGTTGTTTGGAGACAGAGTTGGGCATGGGTACTAATGAATGGTCTATGCTGACAGAGAGCTTTATCCGAACATTCATATTTAAGAGTGGATTTGATAAGATTGGCCAAGATTTTTAGAATATTCAAGAAGTCAAATTTGATAAAAAAAATCCTACAATTGAGTGTGGTCCACCAGAATGGGATGCATAGATGAACGCTATTGTGAATTGCGGGAATGTGGAAGTTGAAGGGAGTGAAGATAATCCAAGGAATATCATGATTCCCTAATCTGAGGGAAAACACATAGTGGTTGGGCCCTCCATCACCTCGCTATATCTGACAAATCCATTAAAGATCAGACAAGTGAATATTGGATCTAAAGAAAAACCTATGTTGTCCCAGATTTGAGACTATTGGGATGATGATACAATAGGCAAAGTTTCTGAGTTGCTAACTGAGTGTCAATATTTTTACCTACACATTTTCAGAGCTGAAAGGAATAATTGGGGAACTAGGAGTTATGAATATCACTTTGAAACTTGATGCGTATCCAGTGAAACAACGCCCATACAAGCTAAACCCAAGATATAAGCATAAGGTGAATGAAGAGCTGGACAAAGTGGTTGTTGTAGGCATCATTGAACCTATAGAAGAGTCCAATTGGGTAAGTCAAATGGTTGTGAAAGATAATAATACCAAGGGAGAAATCATTATATATGTAGATCTACACAACTTGAATTATGTGTGCGTGCATGATCCACTCCCAACTCCATTCTTTGATTAAATCCTGGATAATGTTGGAGGCCAAAAATCACGTTCCTTCACAGATGGGTTTTCAGGATATCATCAGATCCAGATTGCACTAGAATATCAAAGTAAGACCACCTTTGCTACTAAATGGTGATCCTTACAATATACAGTCATTCCCTTTGGATTGAAAAATTATCATACCATTTTCTCGCACATAGAAGTTGTTGATTTCAAGGAATTTATCCACAAGTTTTTATAGGAATATTTTGATGATTGGACTATATTTGGGCTGTTAAAGAAGCATGTGTCAAATCTACGCTTAATTTTGGATACTTGTAGGAAGTATCAAATTTCCTTGAATTTGAAGAAGTGTATATTCTGTGTATAATTAGGGATAATGATGGAACAAATTGTCTTCCATCAAGGGTTGATGGTATATCATGCAAAGATCGCGGTCATATTTAATTTAGTGATACCGGAGATGTTAAGAAATTGCACCCAATATTGGGGCATACTGGATATTATAGGAAGTTCATTCAGGGCTATCCACTGATAACTAGGACTATGGAAAATTTTCTCAAGAAGGATGGAACGTTCTGCTGGGATGAAGATTGTCAAAAGAGTTTTGAGTTGCTGAAGGAAAATAAGGTCACTGTGCCCATCTTGTTCTTCCCAGATTGGTCGAAAGTGTTTCATGTGCATGTTGATTCCTTCTGTATTGCGCTCTGAGCTATTTTATTACAGCCAAGAGCGAGAAATATTGAACACCCTATTGCCTATGAAAGCCTAAAACTCTAAAGCACAGAAGGAAATTACTTAACCATGGAAAGAGAAGGACTAGCAATGGTGTACGCACTGCAAAAATTCTACCGCTATATGTTAGGAGGCAATTTTAAGATGTTTAATGACCATTCTACTTTGAAGTACCTCGTTAATAAGCCTGTGTTGGGGTGGAAGATCTGTAGGTGGTTGGTGTTATTCCATGAATATGACTTTGAGATACTGTGAAAACCAAGAGGAATGAATGTTGGGCTAGACCATTTATCGCGCATTGAGACTGGGGAAGAACCTACACATTTGGAAGATGGATTTCTAGATGTGTAGTTGTTTTCGAGAAAGGTGAATGATGAGAATTTCCCTAATATCATTCAGTTTCTGACTATTGGACATGTGCGTGAAGAATATATAGTTCAAAATTAGAAAGAGCTCATGGCGCGTGCACCATACTTCACTATTATTGTTAGACAGTTGTACAAAATGGGTTCAAATAAAGTACTGTGAAGATATGTTTTGGAGTATGAAAGACATGAAATCCTAGATGAATCTCACGGAGGGGTTTCCGATGGTCATTATGCAGGTAAGGCCACTACACAGAATATTTTGCGAGCTAGGTTATGGTGGCCCATGCTACACAATGATGCATATGCACATTTTCATGCATGTGATGTATTCTATAGGATGTGAAAGCCATCGTGCAATGATTGTATGCCCTTGCATGCATAGATGGCGCTGCAAGATTCTGAGAAATGGGCTATATATTTTGTGGGACCCATCAACCCTCCAAGAATGAAGAGTGGTGTGGGCTACATTATCACTGTGATGGATTATGTAACCAGATGGGTAGAAGCTAAAAATTTGAAGTATTGTACTACAGATACAGGTGCACAATTCATATTTGATAATATTTTGACTTGGTTTGGGTGTCCTGAGATTATGATAAGCGATCAAGGTACACATTTTTTAAATGAAACCATTGAAGTACTAACCAAATAATTCAGGATGTGTCATTAGAAGAGCTCTCCATATCATCCCAGGAAAATGGAGGGGTTGAAGCATTAAATAGGATATTGGAGAACCCGTTGACCAAGGTGTGAAATTCTAACCGAAATGATTCAGATGAGCATGTACCCATAGTTCTCAGGGCATATAGGACGACATGAAAAAATTTGAATTGAAGGACACCTTTCAGGATGGTATACGGCTAATAAGTTATGTTTCTAATGGTGTTCATTGTTCCTAGTCTGCAGTACATTATTGCATTCACCAGTATGGTTGAAGAAGATGCTCTGTAAGTGCGATTTTTGGAGTTGGTTTCCATGGAGGAGTATTGATTTATAGTAAATTATCACTAGAAATCTCAAAAGGCTCGTGAAAAAGCATGGACTTATAGGCACATCCCACAAAAAGTGTTCAAGGAAGATGATTTGGTCCTGTTGTACAATAACAAGTTGGTCATTGATGAGGGTGTAGACTGCCTAGCTACATTGAGCAAAAAATACCTTCTTGGGTATGTCAATGGAAGACGTCTGAAGCCATACAAGGATGACCTTGTGCCTACCAAGTGAATATATGGATGAAGTATCATACCTGCATAGATGGGATGTCGCATGTGAATAGGGTGCGATGGGCACGTGGTAGCTGCGCGAGGATATTGACTCGGCCGATGAAGTATCAAAAACTAGCTGTTGGAATGGTAAGTCTGGAAAAGAAGACTTTATTACCATTTATGGGAGTGTTTAGGTTGTATTTAATGAAGGGATTTTGTCCAATTGGGATTGTTTTTCCATTTATGGAGACACATTAATGCACAAGGACACATTGAAGATACGCCATAAGTATAAATATCACCTATGAGGTTGCAATAGTTCCCTTTTATTTCTGAGTGAATTATTTTCTTTGATCTCCTTGATTTTCCCTACATACTATGTGTCTATGTCTCGTTTGGATTTGGGATTCGAGGAAGAGCTGCATTGCGTATGGTTGGGATATGTAATTCCGGGTAGTATGATAGCCACATGCGCTAGAGATTACCCTGCTATGCCTTAGGTCCCTACTATTGAAATTTAAGTGCTCACAAAGTATAAGAAGGGAAAATATTCTAGTAATAGAAAATCACTGAGCTAAAAAACTAGAAAACCATGCTCCACTATGGTTGAGTGTCAGAAATAGCCCATGGAAGAGGTCCCACAAACTGTTATGGAGGAAGACGAGGATGTGGTCTAAGTGGCAGCTTTCTCGCGGTTTCTAAGGCATGCTATGCTGTGCAAACTAACGGTCATAATATGCAAATATATGGACAAAGTTCACGCGACCATCCTATTGTTTCTCCCCCTAGAAAATGTCCCGATGGAAGGGGACATGTTTGCTAAAGGGCCACGACTTAGGCTAGAGGATTGGGACATTGTGGATGTAGAGAAATTACCCAAGCTTTCACCATAGCTATACCTAGATAAAGATCAGTATGAAGGTGGCATAGTTCACTTAGAGCCGAAGAGATGGGTGTTGGGTCTACACAAAGCAGAACTATTGAATTTGTTACAAATCCCTCATTTTGGGCGTAGCCCAATAAACTACATCTTCATCTGGAAACTTCCTATGCTGGTGCATGATGATGCACTATGGCTCATAGAGGACATCCTAATTGATGCGGATTTCATCTTTAGGATCACCAATTTACCTGCTAACAGTGCTGATCCAATTGTGCATTTTGGAGGAAAGTCCCATGAAAATACTATTGCAGAACAGATCAAGAAGAAGTATCAAGTCGCGCAGAAAAGTCAAGGTTTTGTGGTCAATAAGATAAATGACCCATTTTTTTAGTTCGACACACTCATCTTGGCTTGCAAGATGATGTGAAAATGTAGAACAAAGGAGGTTCCTGCGCACGGAATTTCTCTCACATGGAAGTTTGAGAAAGGAGTTATTTAGAATTAGTCTAATTATTTGTATAAGGAGTTCCTAGAAAATGTGTGAAAATCACAATAGGAAGGCAGGAAATTTCATTATGCTTGGTTGTTGTTATTAATTGAACTGATTGGGCAGAAGACCCCCGAGGAAACCCACTTTTCAGAGACTGAGCCAAAAATTTGTGAGGCCGCGCGATATGAAGCTTTGCGGAACTCTTCAGACCCTATGCTCGCTAAGGAGCATAAATGTTTTTGGGTTCGTTATGTTTCTATGCTATATGAGGTCGTGCAGTCTAAGCCAAGGTTGTATCCCACACTCTATGAGAAATATAAGATGATAGCAGAATTCAAGGCTACATTCCACAACGTGCACATCTGCATGAAAGGTGTTGTGGAAGGAGTTTGCTATGAGTTACCTTATTTGGTCACCCAAGATGACCTGACCAGAGTAATGGTAGAATGGCCACTAGTGTGGTTAGAGCCTGTTGCATCCACTCCCATCACCAAAATCCTAACAAACTCGCGCACTGGAACTCAGCCAGAGAAAACAACCAAGAAGGTCACTAAGAGGCCTATCGAGAAAGAAGCGACGCCAATCACCACTAGAAAAACTATTGACTTGGAAAAATAAACAGAGTGAGAGAAGAATGGGTCTATGCTGAAAGATAAAATGGAGCAGGTAGATGTGCAGACATATAAGGGAACAAAGTGTTGCTCTCACGCCATTGGTAGATCAAGAAAAAAAATAAAGGGATCCAAATATGTTGGGCAGGAGGTCTTGACGCTAAGGCAGGATGATTTTAAGGAGATTGCAAACACATTCATGTTTGAGAGAGAGGATCATTGGCCTGACATGGAGGTGCAGTATAAGGCCAAGTTAGAAGTTGTTCATGTGGGGATTCAAGAACTCAAGATGAAAGTGATCCTGATCAAAGCGAGCATTTCTCAGGTGAGCCATACTGAGACAACTGCACAAGTCACCACTTTGCAGCCATTAGATATTGCATTACTAGAAAACGAGGATGTTCGTCTTATGAAAGTCCCCACATCATCCATTCATGTGGAGGTTGGTCGGTGTGGTAAATTCCATGGTTAAGGTTACATTAACATTAAGTTATCTATGTTACCTAGAGAAAATATGCACTTCATGCATGTGATGATCGCTAAAGAAATTCAGTTCTGAGAGGCCGTTACTTACACATTTACTAAAGACTCATGGAATCAAGTTATAAAGGCAATCTATTGGATGAGGCTATGGGTGTGTGGACCATCATGCGGAATGATATAGTCATATAAAAATTGTACAACAATCTCCATTAGAGAGAACAACATTTTGCAGATATATATAGTGGCGTCGACCCTTGTTCTTCCAGAGCACCTCGCTTGTCTTCAGGAGGGTCGAATAATCAACACAAAGATTGAAGACCTGCACCAAAAAGAGCAGCTATTAGAAGCACCCATGAAACCATCGGATGGGGAGGCTCTCCTGCTTTCACAAACTCTAGACACTACCTTGAAGATGATTCAATATACATGGCGTAGTATAGATATGGCCACTGAGGCGCCCACCATGGTGAACTGAGCTCAACAAGTGTGGGGAGCTGCGGCACAAAGTTTTGAAATGGTGCCTCCTCTAAGATATTCTATCAACGCACTCCTAGCCAAGCTTAAGGAGAAAATTCCTCAATAACTCGAGACGAGTCACATGTTTGTGTTGGGAGCCTGTTGGAGCAGGGTCCCCTATGCTACACTTTTTGGAATCTTTTTTCACAAGTTTAGTACATGTGTGCTACGCAAATGATTCAATGGGATTTCAGACAGGTCAAATTCACTATTTTTTATGTAAATCAGTTTAAGGGTAAACTATGGGCCTCAAACCATGGTTTTAGACCATATTATCTACGCGCTAAAAGAATATAAATAGATAGATTGAGTCTAAGGAGATAGCTTAGTTTAAATTGATGTGATATTATGATCTGACTATTTATGTGTCTGTAATACTTTGGAAGGGTTTTTTCTGGGTTGGGTAGAAAGGCTCCTACTAGTTGTGTGCGTGGAGACCTAGTCATGGCTATGTGCAGAGTCTGCTGGTTATGTGTGCGGAAGGGATATGTGTAAGGGGAAACTATGATGTATTGAAAGGATCTGAATTAATACAAAGACAGATTTTGGTGAAACATTGTGTTATTGATCTGAGTGATCTTCCCATTGTTTCTTTCTTTAAGATCACATTTCCTCTTTGTGCTTATTTATATTTGTGCAAGGATATCTATTATGGTTATTTATGCATATTAATGGTCGATGAATATGCTTAAGTAATCGCACATTGTTAGATCTAGATCTATTTCTGTTATAATATATTTTCGTTGAAGTGATTTGCGATTCTGTTTATATTTTGTTAAGTATTGTGCACATATCTATATGATTGATGTAAGTATGAAATCAATCTTCTTAGGGACACTTCATTGTTTTCTTCTTTAGGATGTGCAAACTTGGTTCCATCATCCCCCATACTACTTCTGGCGAGACTTTGATCTGCACAATTATGTAATTTCTGAAAGGGCCAGTAGTTGGAGGGTTTGTTGGTTGCATGATAAACTTTGAACCTGGGTAAAAACCCCTCAAGCCAATAGTAGCTACGTGGCATTGACATGGTAGCTACATAGTAATCCAAGTTAAAACCCACACATTAGCTGCCAACACATTCATGTCTAAAACCACATCACTCCAAGATTTATATCCTAAAGGTTTTTCTTTCGCTCCCCCATTGAAACTATCGGGGAATATATTCCGGTTTTACGTGGAAGGTGCCACCGCATTCTTACATGCATTAGTATTCTTATGTATAATGGATGACCCGCCTCTAATTCCACATCACCTAGTAGAAAAACTCTGGGTATTTCATTGAATGGAAAAAACAAAAACCACAGGATGAAGAATCCCTCCATTAACTACAACCGCTCTTTTCTATCAATTTTGTTCATGTATAGATAGAGGGTCCCTAAAATTCTAAGTGAATGTCGTGTTTATAAACCTTTGCTGTGACATCAACCCAAGATAAGATCCCCCACCCTATCACTACCTTTACCCAATGGATATTCAATAACTATCAAAGCCTTATTATCCTTGTGGGTCCCACTGATACCACCCCAATATGGTATTTCAAAATTATATTTGTTAAATAAATTACATGCAAGCCTCCCCCTTTTTCAATATGTATATAATAAGGATTATAATTCAATTCCATGAGTCATTTCATTCTAGTAATTAAAATCCTCCAAATTCCAAGCAGTGTCTCTCTTGAAAACCTCTGAGGTAGTACTGACATGGTCGATATAATGGTGAAGGCTTCTAGTCACTTTCAATTGACCGGATGCCCTTTGGGGCATAGGTTTTCAACCTCCATTCACTTTTAAAAAATGAAGGTAATTATATATGTTTTCATGCTAGAGCCTTCTCCTAGACCTCCATAGCCACAATGGACCCGACCTTCAACCTTATATGCAAGACATACATAGGTGCGTAGGTACATATATTTAGATATTCCGCACAATATCATTTCATAGCCTTTTTAAATATTCATCCCACCACACCTCTATTGTATCCTATAGATACACACACACACACACACACATAATTATATATATATATATATATATATATATATATAGACACACACACATTGATTATATTAAATGAGGGATATCCTTCCTGATATTTCGAGTTTGTAAAATCAGGTTTGATGGCCAATTTTTTTTACATTAGAATTTTAGTTTCTTTTCATAGAAGTTTTTTTTTTCATGCATAGGCATTTAGATGCTTTGCAAGCTAAGAGATAAAACCTCAATAACCCATTATTTGATAAAATAGCATCAAGAATTTAGCCTTTAATTTCTACATAGAAAAGAGGACATTTGAAATTGCTATGCAGACCGATTAAAACCAAAATGTAATCCATGAACAAGAAATACAAAGCTTCAGGAATTTTACTCATAGATTCATGGAAATTTGTTTTAACAAGAACTATAGAAAATTCAATAATTTCAACCAAAATAGATGTGCTTCAACATTACTCAATAATGCAACTTCATTCAAAGCCATGCAATAAATTTCAAAAGAAATTATTTAGCTTCACTACTCTAAGCTAATAAATCCCATTACAATAAAATGAAGGCTAAACTAAAGGTGGGACTTTGATTTCCCACTCAACCATAGACTTACCATAGCCAGAATGACTTAAAATAGTCACCCTCAAGCCAGAACCATGATTTAAGGGGAATTTCCCTTTAAAAATCCTTATCATGATGCCATCTTCAGTACAAAGAGGATAGAAAATACAAATTACAATGGGTCATTTTTCAGCTAGTCCAACATAGTACAATTGATAGTACTCTGTGGTTTATCAGCTAGGTCAAGCGCTCTAAGAGTTTTTTTATCATCCTCTAACAATCCCCCTGGGTGTTTTTTGGGTTGTGTCAAGAACTCAATGAGTGGTTTATAAACCCACAACAAGAACCCTTATGTGGTGATTTATCATCCCTACAAAGCACCCTAAGTGGTTTCTTAGCTAGTCCCTCGAAAATCGCTCTACTTCCAACCCCCAAGGTAGTGTGCATTTTCCTTTTCATAATTTCCTCATGGGTTTCTTAGTGTTCCTCTTGGAGCCTTAATCTTCTTTTTATCATTATTTGAACCATAAAATTAATTTCAAGGTGCAAGATAACCCCACTTGCTTTAACTTTCCTCTTCCCTCCTAGATCATTGATTTGTGGTTCCACACTTCAGGCCATTACATCGTTACATTACAAAAACCAAGGGAAATGTATCTAGGGTCTCACAAAACCCACCCCCTTTATCTAAAACCATCCTTGGTGTTATTATTACCATTAAAGAAAACAAAAATTAGCTTTATGCATAGCTCTTACATTTTTTTTTATATAAAAAAATTGATTGGTATTGCGCCCTTATTTGGTTTGTGATCTCCCAAGTGGTTTCATTAGGTATTGTTTATGGTGTTGTAAATATTTCAACCAAGGGGGTCTCCTTGGTATAAAGTCCCAGTTAAAACTCACATAGTTTGGAATAGGAGCCCCATTCAAAGTATCTACCCATCCACCATAACTCTAAGGTGTGCCTTGGTTGTAATGAATAACATATTATATTACACACATATCCTTTGAAATCAACAAGTAAGTTGACACTATGAAACTCAAATTACAATTCATAAATGCATAATTTCATAATAGGGGAGACGAGAGTGAGTCTCTATGGGAAAAATTTTATTACCTTCCTAGTAGAGGCACATGAGAGAAAGGAAAGATTTGTTAGTTATATAGAGAAATAATTTTCATAGATGATACATTTGAAATTTCATTTCACTTAGTGCTGACATTCTAGTCGGTTATATTAGGAGTAATTCTTGTTGCATTTACTTTTCCTTTGCATTTAATTCACCATGCATTTTTCTTTGCATCTAGTTTGAATATTTTCTTTGTCTCTTCTTTCCTCTCATGCATGTTTATTGTATTTTGAGTCTTGAATTTGTTGATTCCTTCTTCTATTATCACATATTTTCCTTTAAGCTTTCTTAGTAAGACACTCCATGAAATATTCTCCTTTTGAATCAAAAGATAATCACGAAAAATTTTGAAAGAAAATTGTGATGACGAACAATCCTTGACTAATCTATTACCTCCTCTGTATTTGGGACTATAATTTTTTGAAATTAAATGATATCTGAATATAAAATAATATTCATTCCAGATGTAGAAAATTTGGTCTAACTATGAAGCCCATATCTCTATTAGGATATTCATTCCCCACTAAGCCTTGTATTAATTGGTGTTTTAACATGTCGACTCAATTGAGTAGAGAAGGGAAATGAGGAAAACATTAAAAAAACTATATTAACTTTTGTCATAATTCAAATCCATAAGGTAAGGAAAAACCTCTATTATAAGTAAATAAGACATGATCCCTCTTTGACTTTAAAAAAGAATAAGTGCCTACACACATTATATTAGTAGCTAAATAAAGAGGTGAAGACGAGAAAGGATTCATGCACATAGAGGTAAAATAAGCAACTTCACTAGGGTACTAAATAAGCATGTTGGCAACAAAGCGATGTTTGTCTTTCTTTGGGATGACTCCATCGGGGTACTAAACAGGTTCTCTGGCACTGGAGAAACACCAGGGAATGAAATTAACTCTAATTATTAAAAGAAAAATATACTTACCATCATTTCCCCCTATCAAAATATTTGAGGTATGATTAGTCCTGTGAATGCATTTTAAGCTGAGAAAGAAAAATAAGAAACTATATCTTTGATCCAGGTGACTCCAGAAATACAAGGAGACATGGAAATGCTCAAAAATAAAAGTCATCAGGTTGAAGTGAAATGAGGAATAGATAATAGTGATCTTCGTCCTAATCTAGTGGTTGGATCAAGCAAATTTTTCACCTATTTAATTTTCCTAGCATCCCATAAAATCCACCACTAAAATTTTAACTATAATGGTTAAAAAAATAAAAAATATATATATAAACTGGTGTGGCGGGTTTCCACCCCCCACCCTGTCAACTAAATTGTTAAATATATTATAATTACGGGTCAAGGCCATGGTGACGTGGACCTCGCCAAATATTATAACAAATTTTGAACTAATATGATTAATTTTATGTTGGGTGGGCCACCCCCGACTGACCCACCCAATGAACCAAGTCAGATATGTATTACAACAGGGTAGGTGGGGATCAAACACAACTGGCCCAATGGGTCGGCTCGCTAATAGGGTGGCCCGGAATGGCATGCAATAACACACCACACAAATATCAAAATAAAAATATACTCAAACAAAATAAATTTCATCAAAACAAAAGTGTTAAATCAAATCCTTGAACAGAATTCCATTAAAATAATAAATGATGTTGCGTATTAAAAAAAATTATGAGAGAAATTTGGGATGTGGTGGTTTTCGAACCCTATCTTCTCTCGTCCTATGTGCCACTACCGCTTACAGGCCAACAACCCCTGGTTGGAAAACTCTGCCCAAACACTTATACATAACTTGAACATTTCATTTGACAAGGGGAGCGAAGCAGGGTCCATTGCGGAACCAAGAGCGGTCTAGGAGGAAGGAACCCTGAAGAGGTGAATATTCTCATACTAATAAGATTCCTTTGGATTCTATAAGTGAAAGTATCAGAATGAGGTAAGTTTTATAGTCATTTTTCACTATTTTTCATCGAGAATCCAACCATGCATCCCGTTTCACCAACAATGTTCTCCATTTTCAGTACATCCCTAGAACTGGAGGGATAAGATGTCAATTTGTAAATTTATTGTAATTTATTTTTACTTCCATTTAATTAAAGGAGGACTCCCCACACTGATTTTGGCTGAAGACGAAGCCCACACTTGGTAAACTTCGTAATCAAATCATCTTGTGTCATTGATCTCATTTCTTACTTATGATTCCTGATTCTTTTCATGTGTTTAACTTACTTGGTTGCATGCTATTTTATGTGAAATTTTGTATGCATCCATGAAGTAAAATATCTAGATCATGTTTTGTATAAGAAACATTATTCTCGATGTGAGTTGCATGAGTGAATGCTAACCAGAAATAAGCTCCAAAGAGGAGAAGAAAAACTCAAATCCTTTTACCCTGAAGTGGAGTGTGCACCATGAAGACATTACATGGTAATGCGAATGCACGAGTGGAGAAAAATATCCTCCTCCCTCTCCATCCACCTGTGACATTTTTTCTTCTTCATCTTCTCATCATCCTAAGAAGCACCATAAAAATACATCTAAGAAGCTATCTTTTAAGCTAAATGTAAAGTTTGATTTTATCTCATATAATAGAGAATGTAATCTAGACAAACTAAACAATTGGATTAGATAGATTGAGGTTCATTGTCGGATTCAACAGATTGAGGAGTATGAGTAGAAGATCCAATTAACATCCCTTCCACTGGGTGTTACTGCTCTCCTTTGGTGGGAGAGATAGTTGGAGAAAGGAAAAAAATACTTGGTTAATCTCCTTTCCTCTTGGTCCAATTTTATTTCTACATTAAAATATCAGTTTTATCCTTTAGGTTATTGAAAAATAGCTTTAACGAAGTGGTAACATTTTAGAAAATGAAAGGATCAAAATGTACAAGGCTTCACATAAGTGTTTATGAAGAAATATTTTAGTTTGAACATTTCACTTGATTCCCCTGAAAATGTAACAAAGGATATTGGTCCTTTAAATAGTTACATCAAGAATTATTTGTTGCTATTTGAGCCTACTACCATTGACGCAACTAGTGTGAAGGATATTCACCATGAAAGAAGGGGAAAGAATGACAAAGAAGAGCAATGAAATAAATCGCCTTTCAAACTCCATAATTGAAATTTCAAAGGAAAATGAAAGGGAAAGGACAAGAAGGTAGCTACAACCAAGGAAGAAGGAGAAAAGGAATCTTGCGCACATTTCAAGAAGGAAATCCATGATCATAAAAATTGTTGGAAGTTGCATCCAGAGTTGAAACCAAAGAGATGTGCTGGGAAGAACAAGTAAAATATGGTGGAAATCATACAACAGGACCTTGGATCTGATTTTGGTTATTAAACACATATCATTATGCATAGAAGGTAATATTTCTCTTCATGCTAATGAAAATTCGAAATTGCAATCAAGTATAAGTTGTTCAAATGAGTCAGTTGTTAATGAATGAAAGAGGACTGAATAGTTCCACATTAGAATCATAATGAAACATTGTAAATTTGAAACCTTGTTTGATTTGGGTTCACAAGTAAATTTTATTTCAGAATCCTTGGTTAAGAAATTAGGATTAGAAACCAAGCCTCATCTGAAACCCCACCATCTTAGTTTGGTGTGTCACAAAGCCAAATTAAATCTAACCAAGCATTGTAAAGTGAGATTTTCAATTTCATATGAACTAGTAGGTGAGGTTGATCTTGATGTTGTAGCTTTTTATATCTATGGAATTGTATGGAGGATTCCATATTTGTATGACATGAAAGAAACTTTCTTTCATTGTGAAAATAAATATCATCTCCTTAAATAGGGGGTGGAATACATTGTTAGAGCTCATCATGCCAAAATCAATGCTAACCGTCAAAGTGTGGGTCATATTAAGATGCTGGTAAACTATAAAAAATGGTGAATGCTCATGTTTGTCAGAGAAAAAAATGCAGAGACATTTCAATATTTCTAAGGTCATAATCCTACTGATTAAAAAGAATTTTATGAATTTGTTTCTAACTACGATTAGCTTTTTATTGAACCAGGTGGGTTGCCTCTAAAGAGTGAGATCCAACATGTTATTCACTTTTAGAAAAATGATCCTTTACCCAACATTGGTATGTATAGGTTTTCATCCATTGAGATGGAGGAGATAAATAACTATGTGGAGGAATTGCTGAACCAAGGGGTCATAAGACCAAGTTCTTCTCGATGTGATTCACCTATTGTGTTGCTGGAAAATAAGGATGGCACAAGAGGATGTGGGTGGACTACAAAGCACTAAAAAAAATAATGGTGAATAATCGATACCCTCTACCTCGCATTGATGATTTATTAGATGAATTGAAAAATGATGTCTATTTCACAAAACTAGACTTACGTAGTGGCTATCATCAGGTTGGGATTGTAGAACATAATGTATGGAAGGCTATATTGAAGACAAAACAATTTTTGTTTGAATAGATGGTGATGCCATTCAAACTATGCAATGCTCTTTCGATATTCGTGAGGGTGATGAATGATATTTTTAGAGCCTTTGTTGTTGATTTTGTACTTTTGTGTCTTGGTGACATTCTTGTTTTCAACATGACATGAGAAGATTATGTGAGTCATGTTAAAAAGGTGCTTGATGTTTTCAAAAAATAAAAACTGTATTTCAAAATTTCTATGTTTGAATTTGGTAAGACTTCTTTGGTATACTTGGGTTGGCATTGTCATAGGTGGACGATTAAAAATAAATCCTTCTAAAATTCATGTGACTGTAAAGTGGCCTAAACCCACCAATGCTGCAAAGGTTCATAGCTTCTTGGGTGAAGTACAATACTGGAGGAGGTTCATTTAAAACTTCTTCGTCATATTTTCCCCCTTACATGCATTGACAATTGTGAATCAAACCTTTTATTGGCGATGAAAGTAGCGGAAAACCTATGATACAATGAAAGAGAAGATCAGACCTGCACCCATTTTAGCCTTAGATGACCTCCAACATCCTTTTGATATCAAGACAGTTGTGGGTACGCCATGGGAGAAATCTTGATGCAAAAAAATGAAACCTATATGTTACCATTCAGAGAAATTCTCCCAAGCCGTTGTGAACTATCCCACATATGACAATGAGTTGTATTCCGTGGTTCAATTCATGAAGAAGTGGAAGTACTATTTGATTGGAAAGGAGACCATGAGTCACATAGATCATCATGTCTTGCAATGTTAATTTTTTTAGCTGAGGTAAAATTCCACATTGGACAACTCATATGATTAATATAATAAATTAATTCGATTCATATTTTCGAGAGGATAAAAATCAACCTATAGATCGCCCCAGTCGGTTAAGCAGAAGTTAAGTTATGAATTAATTTAATATTTTATGAGCTGGACTAACGGTACGTTGATTCGGTCAAAGTCCCAAGCAGTCACTCAAAAATTTATAAATAGAGGCAACCTCAAGCTCATTTTCATGCTTGCTCAAGTAATCTATTATTTGCATCCATTAGTTTATTTTTTCTATGTTTATGTCTTGGCTCAGACAAATATGTAGGAAGGAGCTCGCACAGTGGCACCGAGTGGATCCAGATCAAAGTTGAGATGTGGGTCTATTGGGCTGAAGCCATAGGCAGGAAAGGCTTAGGTAGTGGCCTAGGTCAGAAAAGCCACTGGAAAGGTGTTTTGTGCCTGTAGTGAAGGAGCCAAAGCCATTAGCACAAATTGTTAAGGGCACAGACTTGACTTAGAAGTCAGATCGGTTTGATCTGAAGTAGAGCTATGAGAAAAAAGTGTTTTGGTAGCAGCTAATATCCCCTAAGCCACGGGCTAAGCGTGTAGAGGTCATAGCTTAGAGGGTTACTATGCAAATCTAATTTTTTCACCTCCAGTTGATTGCGCTGCTCTTCCATACATAAGTTTTTCTATCAAAGTTGCGCGAGAGTGATCATTGATAGTCTCTTGGATTCAGATCTAGGAATTTAGATTTTAGATCACTTGGTCATCTTTCGGATCTATTTTTTTTCTATTATAGATCTATATATCATGTTTGTTTGTTTCCATTGTAGATGTATCTTCAGTTCTCATTCAGGATCAACCATGTTCATTAATTTTCTACAGCTAGTGTCAATGCATTTTAGCTCTAAGATTTAATTCCATTCATGCATAAGTGTGGGTATGTTTTTAGTGTTTGTATGCTATTTTTTTCTACATCGTAAATATATGTAGTCATGTACCTTTGTATTCTTATTTCTAAACCATTCAATGAAGATCTAAGAAGAACTATTTCCAACAGTTTTCCCCGTAGTTTGTTTTTCCCTAGTCTTAGATCAATCGTGGTGTCTCAATGTGTTCATGCTTATTTTCCTTTTATATTTTTACTTTCTGCTTCTTATATCATGATGATGATGAATTTTTTCTTTCTACATATTTATATATAATTATAATTAATAATAAAAATATGTAGAATAGAATAATTATTTGGTCTGAATGTAATATGTTAATCATGGAATGTAACTATCAAAGTAAATAAAAATGATGCTTTATGAAAAATTAACTTGGTATCAGAGTTTGTTGAAGAAAATCAATGGAGATCACCCCAAGGAGAAAATCCCATGAAAGAAATTAGAGGATGGTGTTAGTGCAAGGAGTCACTCCTTGAATGCAAAATTATTAAGCCTTATACATCATAGTTCATTTTAAATTTAAAGGTTTTGAGTGGTGTAATGGATTCTTAAATATTTTTGAAATGATTTTTTATATTTTAGACTTTCATGCATTTGGAAAGTTGTGGCAAGTATAAATTGTATCGGTAAATTTGTATTATAGGGAGCATATTGTAACAAATTAAAGGAGATAGATAGTCGGTACTTACTCTAAGAAATATGCATATCCTAAATCGGTCACACAGCTACAAGGATGTCTCTTTACACAAACTCTGTTTTATGTAAAGTAAAAAGCATTTAGAAAGTAGATTACATGAATAAATTATTTCATAAATATTTCATGACGCCTTCACTAACATGTTCTACACAAGATATATATGATTTGCAAGAAACTAAATGGAAGACAATCAACTATTAGATCCTTTAACATTTCTCTAACTCACACCTTACTAGCTACTACAACACATAAATCAAAAGAAATTAATAATGAGAGAAACACACCATACTTTAAATATTTCTTGAATCACAAAATACTCCAGCATGAAGTGCAAAAAGGAGTTTTATTTATTATATTAATTCTTCAGGTAGACAAACATCTAGACCTGAAATGGTATTTACAAATGGTATATATAGAAAGAGAGGCACCAAATCCATCCCTTCTAAAAATAAGGAACCACTATTCCTAACATTACATAGGAGTTATAGGAAATTTAAGCTATATCCCATCGAAATATAACACAAAGGAAATATGTAGATGAAATAAGAGACGATAATTTAGACTAAACTGTTGAGTTTGCCGACATGTTGCCCCATTTTCTGTTGATTTTTCTCATCATGAATTTGGTTCTTTAATAACAATATGTCTTCATTAAATATGAACTTCAACCACCTAATAACCACTTACAAATCATCGTTTGTTATATCCATATCATTATGATCCCTTATCTTTCCTGAACTTCATCGAAAACTTTGTTGACATATGTAAAAAATCATTTAAAACAGGCACTACCAGAAATTATGCTAAAAACTTGTAACTACGGAAAAACTGTAATGCTACCGTAATTTCTGTTAGTGCCCTATTTCTTTTTCAAAAATGCAAAAACAAAAACTTGAAAAACCTAACCAGACTTATAAACTTCGAAATTTGAGTTGTTGTTCAAAAACGCACTTGATAAGAAAAATGGTGTTTTATTAGGAAGCCATTTTACCTTTATTCCATATGGGTAGCAACTTCAGCAAGCTTGTCCAAGTCTGATTTTTTATCAACAACTTATTTTGAGCTTCTGGTCCTTGTGGTTTTTTCTTTGACAGTGGTATAATGTATTTTCCTCCTTTGAACCCTTTCGAAATTTTCTTCTTTTTGAGGGTTTTGTTTGTTTATCTGAAGGGGCTTTTCTTTTATCTTTCTTATTTGGCTCATTAGTATGTATCCCTTCAGATTTTCCTTCTACATCTATGACCTCTGTCAACAAACTTGGATTATGTAGGGCCTTAGATTTGAGTATGAAATTTTTTCTGTCTCTAGTGTGTCTTTTTCTGGTACCAGCAACAGGTTTAACATCCTCTTTTTTTCTCTTCCTGCTAATATCATACCCTGCATATTTTAGGAGTTGTTCATCAGATTTATTGGGCTGATATTCCTTTTGAATTTTCTATTGATTTTATATTTCTGAAACTTCTAGTAGCACCCATGGTTTTGATTTTCTTTTGGTTGTAGACCTTCCTCTCCGTGCTCTAATATAAAAATTAGGAAAAGGAGAAATGGGACAGACCATCTTCATGGATTTAGGCTTATTTATTTATGATCTCTCTCCTCTTTCCAACTTCTTCTCAACCTTGACTGAAGGAGTCTTTTCTTTTTTTCTCTTAGCTTTTTTATGGAAATTATCCTTCTTAACCTTTCTCTTTTCTCTCCTAGCAGGCTAAGGGTGTTGCTCTAAAGGTGGAGATAGTTGAGCTGGAAGATCTAGTGTAGGTGTAGGTTAGCCTACACTTTAAAATCGAAAATGGTCCCATGATTGATTTATTTTTCTTTATTTCTTCTTTAACCAACATTTGATAACAACTTGATGATATAGGCTGTATTCTGAAGAAGTTGTTCCTGTTTGAAACATCACTGACATTTTTTCCAGCCTCTTCAGCAGAAATAATGATAAGTTGAGGGTCTTGATACCTGCAATATGAAACAAAAACCTCATATGATAAATAAAAACCACAATATACCTCCTCTCACAATTGAAGTAAATTTTGATGATATTAACAACCTTAGCCCATTCATTTTTTAGGTAATTGTTAGGATTTCCTTTGGCCCAGTTTTGATCTTTGTGTCCATCCTTAAGGAAACTATTGAGGTCTCCTGCAATGATAACGTGGCCTTTAAACGACTTATGTCCTCCCTATTGAAGGTTGAAGGCCTCATCATATGAATCTGCTGATACCTATAATCTGAGACCATAGATGGTTGCTTCCTATCCATTGAATGAGTGTGTAAACCCCTAAGCTACTCCTAAATGAGAGCTTCCCAATCTTAAAAATAGTTGATACCACCCTGCTTGAACAGAAAACCTTCTCACATTTGAATTAGCAACCTGTAGGTTAGCTCCGTGGGGTTCATTCATTTTATCTTGCCTCCTCTTTTAGTCATCTTCAGTAATAAATAATTTTGTATGATGGAATCTGATAGGTGGAAGGGTCAGAGGAGATTCAGCTAACATATGTTGTTGTGTCTTCTATGATATATTTCATGAAATATAAGAATTCTTTCTCAAGCTTCTCACTAGATTTGGTTGTGGAGTTTCAGATGGTATGTTATAGGTGGCTGAAAATGATCGTAGTTGTAACTGGAAGTCACCTCCACTGAATCTTTATTATTAGCCTAAATTTATGATAGCATCCATGTTTGATCAACCAAGCGGTCATCGTATTAAAATTGTTGATCCACAACCTATTCCAACTCATAACAGATACTTTGACGTGTGGATGAGGCGATTCAGCTGACAGAAAGGACTAACAAAAAAAGGTTTTTTAAATTGTAGATTGACACCTAGCGTTCACCACGTATAACCACAACTTGAAATTAACATCACTCTACTTAAAAACCTTTCCTATCACGTGACCTAAATCATGATAAAAAGATTTAAAACATATTTTATAATAGTAACACATTGCTTAACAAAAATCGGGTGCAATTTTCTTATTTTTTTTTAAATATGGGAAGTTAGTGGAATTTACAGTAGCATTGGATTATATAAAAACAAACACAAAATAGAATTAAACATAATGTCTGAAAAGGGATAAACGAGACACTACCAAAAATTTTGGTAGCGTTCAAGATTATTTTTTACTTAGAATATGGGAGCTTCCTTATTTTATAAATATTTTTGTAACAAAACAATAGCAATAGTATCTTGAGAGGCAAATGGGAAGATCAAGAAAGGTTTTGAGTAGTCAAAGCTTACGAACCGAGGTTCTTCAATCATAGCCTTTTTTATTAGCTCAAATTAATTTCTTGCCTCAAATGTCCACTTGACTTCATTGTCCTTCTTCAGCATGCAAGTAATATGTTTCACCACTTCAACAAAATTGGGAATGAACCTTCTTGAAAAATTGATATTACCAAGGAAATATTCAATCTCTTTTTTGGATATTGGAAGTGTTAAGTCTTGAATTGCAATCACTCTTTTAGGATCAATTTTCACTCCATCTTTAGAAGCTATGTGACCCAACATCTTACCTTCTTTGAGAGAATAATGAGACTTATTTGGATTCAATGATATACCTTGTTTTCTGCATTTAAAAAATACATGTCCCAAGTGCTAAAGGTGTTCTTGATCTGAAGCTCAAAAAATAGTAATATCGTCCAAATAGATGACCAAGAGTTTATCTTCTCCTCCAATGAATGCAAAGTCCAAAGCACGCTCAAAAGTAGCTCTGACATTCATAGCCCAAAATGGCATATTTGCATACATGAATGTTCCCCAAGGAGTAGTGAATGTTGTATTCTCCTGGTCTTTTGGCCAAATGTATGCTTGATTATACTTGGAGAACCCATCTAACATGGAAATTCTATTTGACCTAGTTACATTTTGAAGAATATGCTTCATCTTTGGCAATGGATAATTATCTTTCTTGGAGCATTTGTTAACATTTCAGAAATATACACATAATATGACTTCACCACTCTTCTTTCTTACTCGAATTAGATTAGCAACCTAAACTGAGTATCTTAATAGAGTGATGATTTGGGTATCAAAAAGTTTCTTGACTGCCTTCTCCATCTCTTGTAACAATATTGGATTGATTTCTCTTAATTTATGCCAGAATGGCTTGGTACCATATTTCAATGGTATTCTATGCTCAATGATGGATGTATCATATGTCTTAATATCCTCACATTTCTCGACGAAAATATCAAAAAATTCACAAAAAAACTTGTGGTATTCAATATTTCTTTCTTCTGATAGAGCTTTTGACAACTTAACATACATCAGTTATTTTTATGTACCCAAATTTAAATCTTCCAATTCTGCTTCTATTTCCACTAACTGTGGTTTTACTGAAATGTCATTGTGATAAAAAAATCTTATAAACTGGGATTAACACACTGGTAATATGATTGGTAGGTAGCTGGATGAAACGCTGATCAACAATCTACTTTTTCAGATTTTCACTGTCTTGAATTTCAACATCATTCTTCTTGAGATCTTCATATTGATCAATTTTTAGGGAAACAAATACTTTAGTAGCTTAAATGAATCTTTTAATCTCCTGATCATATTAAAAAAGTTCTTGACATTATGAGGAGTGTTAGGTCTGAACCTAACTTCCACTTCATACATCATCTTTATAGGAATTGGAATCTTGAATAAGTTTTCTGAAATCAAAAGTGAATAAGCCAAAATATTACCTTCTCTTGGAACCAAAGAGATGTTAAAGGGAAAGAATGAGTCTTCTACAATGCTCCATAGCACATTTCGGTAAACTCTGATTATGGGATGCTTAGTTTGATAAAAATTTCTCATTTTCTGAATAATAAGTTCATCATCTCCAAAAACTAAAATTTATGAAATATTCATGTCTTTTGTTTTTTTTGAACCAATTAACTGAGCTTCATATTGAAACCAATTGTTAGTTTCTTCAAATTCAAGTTTGAAAGAAAAAGTGGAGCTTTATTTCAAAGGGGAAATGAGAACTATTCCTACACCAGCTCCTTCTTTAGAACATGGGCCATCAAAATACATTTTCCACAACTTAGAACCCTCATGACTGATCTTTTTTTCAGTAGGCTTAAGAATCTAAATTTTTTGTGTAAGTAGGGAAGAATTATCCATATGTAAAATTTGCTAACCCACATTAGTTTTTCTAGCATAAATTGGATGATTAGTGGGATATTTTTCATCACTAATTATATATGATAACTGAGCTTCTCTATAAAGTCTTCTTTTCTCTCCGCAAAAAATAGGGACAGTAGCATAAGTGAAATCCATTTGAAAAGTTCCTCCCAGGCTTCTAATCCATGACCTACAATGTAACATGCCAAATCTAGGAGGAATATTAGCTACAACAATTTCCATCACCACCCTTCTCATGGGTGACTGAAAGATTATTACTATAATATTGTTGATAATGCCAAGGCATTGAACTTTCCGGGAATAAAATTAGTAGAAATCTTGGTATTCTTTAGTTACTTCAAGACCTAGTTCATCCATGATTACGTTGGGAATTAAATTATGTGAGGCTCCATAGTCCATTAGGAAATTATGCAAGATCCTATCATGAATATTTAGAGATAGATAGAAGGGAGGGGTAGACTCATATTTGTCTTCTACAAATTGACCTAAAATAACATTGGCCTTGTCATCTTGAAGGATAAAAAAATTAGAGGCTTCTTCGGTAGGTGGAGGCTGAAGAGGTTTCATAAAAGTATTTTTAAAATAATCATTTTTCACAAGTTTCACGAGTTATACAAGAGGAAAATGAATGTTTATATTTTGTATCTCATTCTCGAAATTCACAACATGTGGTAGTTTGTGAGCAATTTTTACCTCAAGTGAAGGAGGGTTAACTGCTACCAGAATTTCCGGTCTGCTTGGTTCAACAACTTTATTTTCTGCTAAAAATTTTTTCGCATCCTCTTTCTTCTTGGGTTCTGCAACATGATTTTAATTATCATAAATATTCTTTTATCTAAGATTGTATCTACTTTGATGTTCAGTTTAAATCATTGAATGATTAGAAATAATTTCATTATTATGAGTATATGACATGAAATCTTCATACTCTGCTTCTGTAAGATGGATCATCCCTTATTTATCTCTTAGAAAATTGATATGAACGCCTTTATCATACCTTTAAGCTTCCTCCTCATCTTTAAATATAGAATTTTGCAAAGGGGGCTACACTTTTTCATCATCATCATCATCTCTTCTTTCTTGCTACAAAATTTGAGGAGCATTAGGTCTTCTAAACTTCTCCCTATTAGGTTGATAAAATGAAACATTTCTAGTAGTAGATGGTATTGCTTCAATCTTGAGTTTGGACAACTCAGTGATCAATGAATCACCATCTTGGTCAACTCATCTATCTTAGGATATATGTTTGAAGTTCCGGAAGATGAAACTTCAACTTTTTTCTTTCTTTTCTCTCTATCAATCCCTCCTCTGATCCTATTTGCTACTAGCACATTAGATTCTACCTTCAACGCATTGTCCTGCATTTGTGTTAGTGTTGTAGATATTCTTTATCTCAATAATAAACAAAAATCAGGATCAAAGGCACCAACATAAGTTATTTTAGTTGAAGCTTCAATAGGCTTGATTTCAGTAGGTATTTTTCTATACGTCTTATTGAAGCTCTAAGAAAAATTAGAAATTGATTCTCCTTCTTTCCTTTTTATTCCACCAAATTCAGTGATATAATACATAAAATATTTCTTATCACCCCATTTCGTTAAAAATGTATCATATAGGTTTTCAATTCTAGTGATGCTACCTTTACTCAAAGATCTAAACCATTTCCTAACATCATCCTCAAGGCTTTGAAAAAAACTCTGATCTAGACATCTTCATGCTCAATATTCAGATTGGAAGCATAGGCATAAAATTTAGCAAGGTGTTCTTTAGTTGTTACCTCTCCCTCACTACTAAACTTAAGCATATAATTGAGATAATCTCCTGCACGTAATTCATTAATAGGTTTAGAGAAAACCAAAGGGGAATACATTGCAACAATAATTGCATCCATGCGGTTAGGGATGGACATGGACCTTCCATGGTATGATTTTTTGGGATTTTTGGAACAAAATTTTGTGGATTATGAAGAGGAGATGATGAAGCACCAAATTTTGATGTAGATATTGTTTTTTGGCTGGAAAACCATGGAGGTATAGGATTCTCTGCAAAATCTAGGGATAGAATATGCAGGAATTCTTTAGGAACAACCTTTGAGAAAACAGTAGCAAAGGAAACAAACCTTAGTTTACTCTTTTTCTTGATTATCTTCGTAGGGTTATGGAATGGGATTCTCAAAGGGGAATATAGGTTAGCCCTGGTTCTAGTCCTTCCAGGAGAAAAAACTTCAACAATGGAATCGACAGGAGTAAATCAGTCTAAAAAGACAATTGGAACTATACACCTCAGAACCAGACTTATAACTTTATCATTCACCCAGGAATAGACTTAAATTTTCCTCCCCAATAATGGCTCCAATGATTGAAATGCAATGAGTCACTCCTTCACAGCAAAAGAAGTAAGCCTTACACATCATATCTCATTTCAAATTTAAAGGTTTTGAGTGGCGAGATGGCTTCTTAAAGAGTTTTGAAATTATTTTTCATCTTTTAGAATTTCATGCATTTGGCAATCTCTGGTAAGTATAAATTGTATGGGTTAGTTGGTAGTGTAGGGAGAATATTGTAACAAATATGCATATCCTAAATCAGTCACACAACTACAAGGATGGCTCTTTACACAAAATGTGTTTTATTTACAGTTAACACCATTTAGAAAGTAGAGTACATGCGTAAAGTATTTCATAAATCTTTCATGAAACCTTCACTAACATGTTCTACACAACATATATATATGATTTCTACGAAACTAAATGGAAAATAATCAACTATTAAATCCTCTAACAGTTCTCTTACTCACACCTTACTAGCTACTGCAACTCATAGATTAGAAGAAATAAACAATGAGAGAAGAAAACCATACATTTGATAGTCCTTGAATCATAAAATACTACAGCATGAAGTGAAAAAAGGATTTTTATTTAATATATTAAGTCTTCAGGTGGACCAATATCCAACCTTGAAATGGTATTTACAAATGGTATATATAGAAAGAGAGGCACCAACTCCACCTCTCCTAAAAATAATAAACCACTATTCCTAATATTACATAGGTTTTAAGACATTAAAGCTATATCCCATGAAAATGTAGCTAAAATAAGATATGTTGATGGGAGAAGAGAAGATAATTTGGACTAAAATGATGAGTATGCTGACATGAAACTCCTTTTTTTGTTGATTTGTCTCCTCATGACTTTGTTTCTTTAATAAACATATGTCTTCATTAAATATGACCTTCAGTCACCTCATAACCACTTAGAAATAATCACTTGTTATATTCATATCACTATGAGTCATTATACTTCTTGAAATTTCTTAGAAACTTTACTGACATATGTCAAAAACCATTTAAAACGGGCGCTAATGGAAATTTCGGTAAAACCCTGTAACTGTGAAAAAACTGTAATGCTACTAGAATTTTTGGTAGTGCTCTATTTGTTTTTCAAAAATGCACAAAAAACACTTGAAAAACATGTGCAGACTTACAAACTTCAAAATTTGAGTTTTTGTTCAAAAATTCAGTTGATAAGAAAAAAGGTTTTTAAGTTGCTGAATTCAGAATCTCCACAGTGTGCTTTTTCCGTCGACATTTCGGGCCTAGAAGAAGACTCATCATTAGGAAAAATCATGTTGAAAAGAGAGGAGGTTAGATACAATAAATATACCAAAGGAAATAGATCCACCTCCCTTTTCTGAATTTTAACAATTGTTTTTTCGAGATTACAAATCTCAGTCCAAGTTCCCCTTCCGTACAGGGTACCAATTATAGTTTTTAGATTTCTATGGTGTGAGTTTTGAGTTGCTGAATTCAGAATCTCCACAATGTGAATTTTTGCGTTTACATTTCAGGTCTAGAAAAAGACCCATCTTCAGGACAAATCCTGACATTTCTATTTCCTTTCTATCTAACCTCCTCTCTTTTTCACAGGATTTGTCCTGATGATGGGTCTTGTTCTAGACTCGAAACGTCGACGCAAAAATGCGCATTGTGGAGATTCTGAATTCAGCAACTAAAAAATCACACCATAGAAACCTGAAAACTATAATTGGTACCCTGTACGGAAGGGAAACCTGCACTGAGATTCGTAATCTCGAAAAAACAAGGGTTAAAATTCAGAAAAGGGAGGTGGATATATTTCCTTTGTATCTAACCTCCTCTCTTTTTGACAAGATTTTTTCTGATGATGGGTATTTTTCTAGACATGAAATGTCGACGCAAAAATGCACACTATGGAGATTTCGAATTCAGCAACTCAAAAATCACACCACAAAAATTTGAAAACTATAATTGGTACCCTGTACAAAAGGGAAACCTGGAATGAGATTTGTAATCTCGAAAAAACGAGGGTTAAAATTCAGAAAAGGGAGGCGGATCTATTTCCTTTGTATCTAACCTCCTCTCTTTTCGGCAGGATTTGTCCTTATGATGGGTCTTATTCTAGACCCAAAACGTTGCTGCAAAAATGCACACTGTGGAGATTCTGAATTCAGCAACTCAAACTCACACCACAGAAATTTGAAAACTATAATTGGTACCTTGTACAGAAGGGAAACATGGACTGAGATTCCTAATCTCGAAAAAATAAGGGTTAAAATTCAGAAAAGGGAGACAGATCTATTTCCTTTGTATCTAACCTCCTCTCTTCTCAACAGGATTTGTCTTGATGATGGGTCTTGTTCTAGACCCGAAACTTTGTCGCAAAAATGTACACTTTGGAGATTTTGAATTCAGCAACTCAAAACTCATACCGTAGAAATCTAAAAACTATAATTGGTACCATGTACGGAAGAGAAACCTGGACTGAGATTCGTAATCTCAAAAAAACAAGGGTTAAAATTTGGAAAAGGGAGGTAGATCTATTTCCTTTGTATCTAACCTCCTCTCTTTTCGACAGTATTTGTCCTGATGGTGGATCTTGTTCTAGACCTGAAACGTCAATGCAAAAATGCACACTTTAGAGATTCTGAATTTAGCAACTCAAAACTCACAACACAAAAATCTGAAAACAATAATTGGTACCCTGTAAAGAAGGGAAATTTGGACTACGATTCATAATATTGAAAAAACAAGGGTTAAAATTCGGAAAAGAGAGGCATATCTATTTCCTTTTTATCTAGCCTCCTCTCTTTTCAAGAATATTTGTCCTGATGATGGGTCTTGTTCTAAAGCTAAAATGTCGACGCAAAAATGCACATTGTGGAGATTCTGAATTCAGCAACTCAAATCTCACACCACAGAAATCTGAAAACTATAATTGGTACCCTGTACATAAGGGAAACCTGGGCTGATATTTGTAATCTCGAAAAAACAAGGGTTAAAATTATGAAAAGGGAGGTTGATCTATTTCATTTGTATCTAACCTCCTCACTTTCCGACAGGATTTGTCTTGATGATGGGTCTTGTTCTAGACCCGAAATGTCGACGCAAAAATTCACACTATCGAGATTCTGAATTCAACAAATCAAAACTCACACCACAGAAATCTGAAAACTATAATTGGTACCCTGTACGGAAGGGAAACATGGACTGACATTCGTAATCTCGAAAGAAAAAGGGTTAATGTTCAGAAAAGGGAGGTAGATCTATTTCTTTTAGTATATTTATTGTATCTAACGTCCTCTCTTCTCAATAGGATTTCTCCTGATGATGGGTCTTGTCCTAGACCCAAAATGTTGATGCAAAAATGCACACTATGGAGATTTCGAATTCAACAACCAAAAAATCACACCACAGAAATCTGAAAGCTATAATTGGTACCCTGTGTGGAAGGGAAACCTCGACTGAGATCCGTCATCTCAAAAAAAAAAGGGTTAAAACTCAGAAAAGGGAGGCGGATCTATTTCCTTTGGTATATTTATTGTATCTAACCTCCTCTCTTTTCGACAGGATTTGTCCTGATGATGGTTCTTGTTCTAGACCCGAAATGTCGACGGAAGAATGCACACTGTGGAGATTATGAATTCAACAAATCAAAACTCACACCACAGAAATCGGAAATCTATAATTGGTACACTGTACAGAAGGGAAACCTGGACTAAGATTCGTAATCTCAAAAAAAAACAAGGGTTACAATTCAAAAAAGGGAGGCGGATCTATTTCCTTTTGTATATTTATTGTATCTAACTTTCTCTCTTTTCGACAGGATTTGTCCTGATGATGGGGCTTGTTCTAGACCTGAAACATTGATGCAAAAATGCACACTGTGGATATTCCGAAATCAATAACTAAAAACTCAGACCACAAAAATCTGAAAACTATAATTGGTACCCTTTACGAAAGGGAAACCTGGACTGAGATCCGTAATCTCGAAAAAAACAAGGGTTAAAATTTGAAAAAGGGAGGTGGATCTATTTCCTTTGCTATATTTATTATATCTAACCTCCTCTCTTTTCAACAGGATTTGTCCTCATGATGGGTCTTGTTCTAAACCTAGAATGTCGACGCAAAAATGTACACTCTAGAGATTCCGAATTTAGAAAATCAAAACTCATACCATAGAAATTTGAAAACTATAATTGGTACCTTGTACGGAAGGGAAACCTGGACGGAGATTCATAATCTAAAAAAAAAAAGGGTGAACATTCGGAAAGGGAGGCGGATCTATTTCCTTTGGTATATTTATTGTACCTAACCTCCTCTCTTTTCGACAAGATTTTCTCTTGATGATGGGTCTTGTTCTAGACCCAAAACATCGATGCAAAAATGCACACTGTGGATATTTTTAATTCAGCAACTCAAAAATCACACCAGAGAAATCTGAAAAACTATAATTGGTACCATGTACGGAAGGCAAACCTAGACTGAGATTCGTAATCTCGAAAAAACAAGGGTTAAAATTCGAGAAAGGGAGGCAGAACTATTTCCTTTGGTATATTTATTGTATCTAACCTCCTCTATTTTTGACATGATTTGTCCTGATGATGGGTCTTGTTCTAGACCCGAAACGTCGACGCAAAAATGCGAACTATGGAGATTCTAAATTCAATAACTCAAAACTCACACCATAGAAATATGAAAACTTTAATTGGTACCCTGTACAGAAGGGAAACCTGGACTGAGATTCGTAATCTCGAAAAAACAAGGGTTAAAATTTGGAAAAGGGATGCAGATCTATTTCCTTTGGTATATTTATTGTATCTAAACTCCTCTCTTTTTGACAACATTTCTCCTGATTATGGGTCTTGTTCTAGACCCGAAATTTCGATGCAAAAATGCACACCGTGGAGATTCTGAGTTCAGCAACTAAAAATTCACACCATATAAATCTGAAAACTATAATTGGTACCCTGTACAGAAGGGAAATCTGGCCTGAGATTTGTAATCTCGAAAAAACAAGGGTTAAAATTTGGAAAAGGGAGGCAGATCTACTTCCTTTGTTATATTTATTATTTCTAACCTCCTCTCTTTTTGACAGGATTTGTCCTGATTATGGGTCTTGTTCCATACCCAAAACATCGACGCAAAAATGCACACTGTGGAGATTCTGAATTCAGCAACTCAAAACTCGCACTACAGAAATCTGAAAACTATAAAATAAAAAAGGTATTTTATTAGGAAATTTTTTTACCTTTATTCAATATGGGATGCAACTTTAGCAAGCGTCTCCATGTTTCATATGGTGTCAACAATTGATTTTAACCTTGTGGTCCTTGTGGTCCTTGTGGTTGTTTCTTTGACAATGGTCTTTTTCTCTTTTGAACCGTTTTGAATTTTTCTTCTTTTTGAGGGTTCTGTTTGTTGATCTGAAGGGGATTTTCTTTTATCTTTCTTCTTTGACTCATTAGTTTGTATCCCTTCATATTTTCCTTCTACATCTATGACCTCTTTCAGCAAACTTGGATTATTTAGGGCCTTAGATTTTAGCCTAAACTTGTTGATGTCTTTGGTGTGTCCTTTTATGGTACCAGCAACAAGTTTGGCATCCTCTTTATTTATTTTGTTACTTATATCATAACCTGCATCTTTTAGGAGCTCTGCATCAGACTTGGTGGGTTGATATTTCTTTTTGATTTTCTCTTGATTGTATTCTTCCGAAATTCCTGCTAATGCCTGTGCTTTAGATTTTTTTTGTGGTTTTAGACCTTCCACTTCGTGCTCTGGTATAAAAATTGACGAAAAAGAGAAATGGGAGGCACCATATTCATGGATTTAGGCTTATTTATTGATGATCTCTCTCCTTTATCCAACTTATTCTCAACCTTGACTAAAGGAGTATTTTCTTTTGTACTCATAGCTCTTTAATGGATATTCTCCTTCTTAGCCTTTCTCTTTGTTCTCCTAGCAGGATATAGGTGTTGCTGTGAAGCTGGAGATAGCTCAGCTAGAACATATGGTGTAGATGCAGGTTGGCCTGCCCTGTAAAATAGAAAATGGTCCAATGATTTATTTATTTTCCTTGGTTCTTCTTCAACCAACACTTTGATAATAACTTGATGATATAGGTTGTATTCTGAATAATTTGTGTGTGATTTAATCATGGATGAAATTTTTGTCAGGATCTTTAGTAGAAATAGTGGAAAGTTGAGGGTATTCATACATGCAATATGAAACAAAATTCCCATATGATAAAGAAAAACCACAATATACCTCCTTTCACAAGTGAGGTAAATTTTGATGAGCTTAATAACCTCATCACATTGATTTTTAAGGTACCTCCTGGGAATTCATTTGGCCCAGCTGGGATATTTGTGTCCATCTTTAAAGAAACTCTTGAGGTCTCCTCCAGTGATAACTTGGCCTTTAAACCAATTTTATCCTTCCTGTGGAATTTTCGATGCCTCACCAATTGAATCTATGGATACCTGCAATCTCAGACCATACATGGCGGCTTTGTGTCCATTAAAAGAGTGTGAAAAATCCTGAGCTACTCCTAAGTGAGAGCCTCCCAATCTTGAATACAGTGGATACCACAATGCTTAAACAATCAACCTTCTCACATTTGAAATAGCATCCACTAGGTTAGCTCCTTCGGGTTCAATTCATTTTAGCTTTGCTCCTCGTTTAGTCATCTTCAATAATAAATAAGTTTGTCTGCTGGAATCTGATAGGTGGCAAGGTTAGAGGAGCTTCACCTAACAGGTGTTGTTGTGTATTCTATGAGATCTTTTATGAAATCTAAGACTCCTTTCTCAAGATGCTCACTAGAAAATATCATTCACCAATAGTTAGACTCAAAACAGATAGTCTTCCTTCCTTCTCGATGGTTTAAAACATATACATTGGTTCACCTTCCCATGCAATATATTTTCATCATCGTAAGTATATTAGACCATAGAATACACCCTTTGATAGTCATTATGATCTTCAGTTGGTTGAATAGTTTTATATGGTATGCTAGAGGTTTTTGAAAATGAGTGGAGTTGTAATTGGAAGTCACCTCTAGTGAATATTTATTATTCGCCTAAATTTCTAGTAGTGTCCATGTGTTATCAACCAAACAGTCATCGCATTAAAACTGTGGATCCACAATCTATTCCAAAACATAACATGTACTTTGACATGTGAATCAAGTGACTGAGCCGACAGACAAGATAGACAAAGAGAGGTTTTTAAAACTGCGGATTAACACCTAGTGATCATCATGTATAACCACAACTTGAACTTAACGTCACTCTATGTAAGAAAATTTCCTATCACATGATCTAAATCATGATAAAAATATTTAAAACATATTTTATAATAGGAATGTGAGGCTTAAGCCAAATCGGATGTCCTTTTCTTATTTTTTTTTAAAATAGGGAAAGTTACCAAAATTTCTGGTAGCATCAGATTAAATAAAAATAGACAAAAAACATAATTAAAAAGTCTGTCCGAAAAGGGATAAAACATACGCTACCAGAAATTTCGGTAGAGATCAAATTTTTTTTTTGAGATTTACAAAGTTCTATCATAAAAATGAAAAATTTAAAATGGAATCATGACTTAACATAGAATTGTGCTTACAAATGGTAGAGACCTAAAATAATTCTAGGGTATGAAGAAATCCCTATGAATTTAGTTGATAAGTGTTTGAGAGAAACAATAGGTTGTGGTAAAATATTGAGATTTGGTATATGAAACCATCACATGGTCTATGAGGATATGTTCCAGTACTCTAGATAAATTTGACAGTTGACCTAGGTATTGATAAAGTTTTTAATAAAAGGAAACATTCCTTTATGATCTATGGCTTACTCTTGAAGGTTGGTTCAAGAGGGAGAGTACCACCTCTCATTGAAGATAAGAATTCCTTGACTTATAACCCTTACACTTATTTATGCTGATGGATCTGATTCGTATGACTATTATTTCTAATCATTAATTCTTGCATGCATATTTTAGCACTTGGATATATTTAACTACCGCAATGAGATGTGATGGATGGATCCCTCTTGAGGATCTTTGTAAATTCATGAAAGGTGGCTAGATAGGGAAATGTGGGAAAGTTGGCTA
>CM076571.1:699867356-699975176 GCA_034641835.2 Pinus albicaulis | reverse complement strand
GTAAAAGCCTCTAACTGCAAAAAAAATCTAATGCTACTGAAATTTTCGTTAGCGCTCTATTTTTTTTCAAAAGTGCACAAAAAACACTTGAAAATACTGTGCATACTTATACACTTCAAAATTTGAGTTGTTCAAAAATGCACTTGATAAGAAAAAAGGTGTTTTATTAGGAAACCAGTTTACCTTTATTCCATATGGGTAGCAACTTCAGCAAACTTGTCCATGTCTGATTTTTTGTCAAAAATTGATTTTGAGCTTCTGATCCTTGTGGTTTTTTCTTTGATAGTGGTACTTTTCCTCCTTTGAACCGTTTCAAAATTTTCTTATTTTTGAGGGTTTTGTTTGGTGATCTAAAGGGGCTTTTCTTTTGTCTTTATTCTTTGACTCATTAGTATGAATCCCTTCAGATGTTCCTTCTACATCTATGACCTCTGTTAGCAAACTTGGATTATGCAGGGCCTTAGATTTGAGCCTGAACTTGTAGCTATCTCTCATGTGTCCTTTTCTGGTACCAACAATGGGTTTGGCATCCTCTTTTTTTCTCTTGCTACTAATATCATAGCCTGCATATTTTAGGAACTCTTCATTAGACTTAGTGGGCTGATATTCCTTTTGAATTTTCTGTTGATTGTATACTTCTGAAACTTCTAGTAGCACCCATGTTTTGAATTTTTATATGATTGTAGACCTTCCTCTCCATGGTCTGGTATAAAAATTAGTAAAAGGAGAAATGGGACGGACCATATTCATGGATTTAGGCTTATTTATTGATGAGCTCTCTCCTCTTTCCAACTTCTTCTCAACCTTGACTGAAGGAGTCTTTTCTTTTCTGCTCTTAGCTTTTTTATGGATATTCTCCTTCTTAGACTTTCTCTTCTCTCTCCTAGCAGGCTAAGGGTGTTGCTGTGAAGGTGGAGATAGATGATATGGAATATATAGTGTAGGTGCAGGTTGGCCTGCCCTTTAAAACAGAAAATGGTCCCATGATTGATTTATTTTCCTTATTTCTTCTTCAACCAACACTTTGATAACAATTCGATGATATAGGTTTTATTATGAAGTAGTTGTGGGTGTATAAATCATCACTGACATTTTTTCCAACATCTTTAGAAAAAAATAATGACTAGTTGAGGGTCTTCATACCAAAAATATGAAACAAAAATATCATATGATAAAGAAAAACCATAGTATACCTCCTTTCACAAGTGAATTAAATTTTGATGTGATTAACAACCTTAGCCCATTCATTTTTGAGGTAACTACTGGGATTTCCTCTGGCCCAGTTTGGATCCTTGTTTCCATATTTAAGGAAGTTGTTGAGGTCTCCTCCAATGATAGCTTGGCCTTTAAACCACTTATCTCCTTCCTGTTGAAGGTTGAATGCCTCAACATTTGAATCTGCTGATACCTATAATATGATACCATATATTGTTGCTTCATATCCATTGAATTAGTGTGCAAACTCCTGATCTACTCCTAAGTGAGAGCTTCCCAGTATTGAACACGGTGGATAACACCCTGCCTGAACAAAAAACATTCTGACATTCAAATTAACATCGAGTAGGTCAGCTCCTTGGGGTTAATTCATTTTATCTTTCCTCCTCTTTTAGTCATATTTAGTAATAAATAAGTTTGTATAATGGAATCTGATAGGTGGTAAGGTTAGAGGAGCTTCAACTAACATGTGTTATTGTGTCTTCTATGAGATCTTGCATGGAATATAAGAATTATTTCTCAAGCTTCTCACTGGATTTGGCTGTGGAGTTTCAGATGGTATGTTATAGGTGGTTGAAAATGAGCAGAGTTGTAACTAGAAGTCACCTCCACTGAATCTTTATTATTGGCCTAAATTTCCAATATCATCCATGCGTGGTGAACCAAGCGGTCATCGCATTAAAACTTCGGATCCACGATCTATTCCAACACATAACAGATACTTTGACATGTGGATGAGGTGACTCAACTGATAGATAGGACAAAAAACAAAAGGCTTTTAAAACTACGGACTGACACCTAGCATTCACCACGTATAACCACAACTTGAACTTAACATCACTCTACATAAAAACCTTTCCTATCACGTGACCTAAATCATGATAAAAATATTTAAAACATATTTTATAATAGGAAGATGTGGCTTAACACAAAGCGGATGCTATTTTATTATTTTTTTTAAAGTAGGGGAAGTTACCATAATTTACGGTAGCATCGAATTATAAAAAAAATGACACAAAACAGAATTAAACAGAATGTCCAAAAAGGGATAAAACAGGCGCTACCGGAAATTTTGGTAGCATTTAAGTTTTTTTTTTTTTACTTAGAATATGGGGGCTTCCTTATTTTCTAAATATTTTTGTAACAAAACAATAAAAATAGTATTTTGAGAGGCAAATGGGAAGATCAAGAAAGGTTTTGAGTATTCAGGGCTTACCAACTGAGGTGCTTCAATCATAGCCTTTTTTATCAGCTCAAATTAATTTTTGGTTTCAAATCTCCACTTGACTTCCTTATCCTTCTTCAACATGCAAGTAATATGTTTCACCACTTCAAAAAATTGGGGAATGAACCTTCTTAAAAAATTTATCTTACCAAGGAAAGATTGGATCTCTTTCTTGGTTCTTGGAAGTGTTAAGTCCTAAAATGCAATCACTCTTTTAGGATCAATTTTCACTCCATATTTAGAAACTATGTGATCCAAAATCTTACCTTATTTGAGAGAATAATGAGACTTCTTTGGTTTCAATACCATGTTTTCCGAATTTAAAAAATACATGTCCCATGTGCTAAAGGTTTTCTTGATTTGAAGCTGAAAAAACAGTAATATCATCCAAATAGATGACCAAGAATTTATCTTTTCCTCCAATGAGTGAAAATTCCAAAGCACGCTGAAAGGTAGCTCCAACATTCATAACCGCAAATTACATATTTGCATACATGAATGTTCTCCAAGGAGTAGTGAATGTTGTATTCTCTTGGTCTTCTGGCCAAAACGATACTTGATTATACTCAGAGAAACCAACTAACATGGAAATTATGTTTGACCCAGTTACATTTTGAAGAATATGCTCCATCTTTGGCAATGGATAATTATCTTTCTTGGATCATTTGTTAACATTCGTGAAATCTACACATAATTTTACTTCACCACACTTATTTCTTACTCAAACTAGATTACCAACCCAATCTCAGTATCTCAATAGAGTGATGATTTTGGTATCGAAAAGTTTCTTCACTTCCTTCTCCATCGCTTATAACAATATTGGATTGATTTGTCTTAATTTATGCTGAAATGGATTAGTACCATATTTCAGTGGTATTCTATGCTCAATGATGGATGTATCATATATCTTAATATCCTCATATTTCTTGTCGAAAATATCAAAAAATTCACAAAAAAGCTTATGATATTCAATATTTCTTTCTTCTGATAGAGCTTTTGACAACTTAACATACATCGGCTTTTTTTATATACCCAAATTAAAATCTTCCAATTCTTCTTCTGTTTCAGCTAAATTTGGTTTTACTAAAACATCATTGTGATAAAAAAACTTATAAAGTGGGATTAACACCTTGGTAATATGATTAGTAGGCAGTTGGATGAAACGCTGATCAACAATCTATTTTTTTCATATTTTCGATGTCTTGAAATTCAACATCATTATTCTTGAGATCTTCATCTTGATCAATGTTTAGGACAAAAAATACTTCAACAAATTCAATGAATCTTTTAATTTCCTTATCATATTAAAAAACTTTCCAATGCTTGACATTATGAGGAATTCTAGGTCTAAACCTAACTTCCACTTCATATTTCATCTTTATGGGAATTGGAACCTTGAATAAGCTTGCTAAAATCGAAAGTGAGTAAGGCAAAATAGTACTTTCTCTTCAAACCAAAGAAATGTTAAACGCCAAGAATGAGTCTTCTACAATGCTCCATGCTGCATTCTAGTAGTCTTTGATTCTAGGACGCTTAGTTTGATAAAAGTTTCTCATTTTCTGAACAATAATTTCAACATCTCCAAAGAAAAAATTTATGAAATATTCATGTCTTTTGTTGTTTTTAAACCAATCAACAGAGCTTCATATTGAACCCCATTGTTAGTTTCTTCAAATTAAATTTTGAAAGAAAAAGTGGAGCTTTATTTCAAATGGGAAAGGAGAACTATTCTTGCACTAGCTCCTTCTTTAGAACATGAGTGATCAAAATACATTTGCCACAACTTAGAACCCTCATGACTAATCTATTTTTTAGCAGGCTTCACAATCTAAAAATTTTCTGTAAGTAGGGAAAAATTATCCACATGTAAAACTATTTAACCCACATTAGTGTTTCTATCATAAATTGGATGATTAGTGGGATCTTTTCCATCACTAATTATATATGATAGCTATGCTTCTCTATAAAGTCTCCTTTTCTCTGCTCCAAAAATAGGGACAACGGCATAAGTGAAATCCATTTGAAAAGTTCCTCCCAATCTTCTAATCCATGACCTAGAAAGTAACATGCGAAATATAGGAGGAAAATTAGCTACAACAATATCCGTCACCATCCTTCTCATGGGTAACTGAAAGAGGCTTACTACAAGGTCATTGATAACACCAAGGCATTGAACTTTCCGAGAATCAAATTAGTAGAAATCTTGTTATTCTCTAGTTACTTCCAGACCTAGTTCATCCATGACTACCTTGGGAATTAAATTATGTGAGGCTCCCGAGTCCATTAGGAAATTATGTAATATCTTATCATGAATATTCAGAGATAGATAGAATGGAGGGGTAGATTCATCTTTGTCTTCTACAAATGGACCTAAAATAACAGTGGCCTTGCCATCTTGAAGGTTAACGAAATTAGAGGCTTCTTTGGTAGGTGGAGGCTGAAGAGCTTTCATAAAATTATTTTTAAAATCATCATTTTTCACAAGTTCTACAAGAGGAACGTGAATGCTTATCTTTTGTATCTCATTCTCTAAATTGAAAATAGGCGGCAGTTTGTGAGTAATTTTTACCTCAAGTGAAGCAGGGTTAACTGCTACCGAAATTTCCGGTTTGCTTGGTTCAGTAACTTGATTTTATGCTAAAATTTTAACTGCATCCTTATTCTTCTTGAGTTGTATAACAATATTTTAATTATCATAAATATTCTTTGATCTGAGATTGTATCTACTTTGATGATCAATTGCAATCTTGGAATGATCAGAAATCATTTCATTGTTTTGAGTATATGACATGAAATATTCATACTCTGCTTGTGTAAGATGGATCATCCCTTCTTTATCTCTTAGAAAATTGATATCAACACATTTCTCATACCTTTAAGCTTCCCCTTCATCTTTAAATATATCATTTTGTAAAGGGAGTTGCACTTTTTCATCATCATCGCCTCTTCTTTATTGTTGTGAAATTTGAGGAGAATTAGGTTTTCTAAACTGCTACCTATTAGGTTGATGAAATGAAACATTTCTAGTAGTAAATGGTCTTGCTTCAATATTGAGGTTAGAAAGCTAGGAGGTTAATGACTTCACCATAATGGTCAACTCATCTAGCTTAAGATCTATGTTTGAAGTTCCTGAAGATGAAACTTCAACTTTTTTCTTTATTTTTTCTCTTTCAATCCCTCTTCTGAGCCTATTAGCTACTAAAACATTAGATTCTACCTTCAGTGCATTTTCCTACATTTGTGTTAGTGTTGTAGATATTCTTTCTCTCAATAATAAATAGAAATCAGGATCAAAAGCACTAGCATAAGTGATTTTAGCTGAAGCTTCAATAGGCTGGATTTTAGTAGGTATTTTTCTATACATTTTATTGAATATCTAAGACAAAATAGAAATTGTTTATCCTTTTTTTCCTTTTATTGCACCAAATTTAGTGATATAATACATAAAATATTTCTTATCACCCCATTTCCTTAAAAATGTATCATCTAGGGTTTCAGTTCCAGTGATGTTACCATCTGTCAAAGATCTGAACCATTTCCTAACATCACCCTCAAGGCTTTGAACAAAAACTCTCATGTATACATCTTCATGCTCAATATTCATATTGGCAGCATAGGCATAAAAATCGGCGAGGTATTCTTCAGTTTTTACCTCTCCCTCACCACTAAACTTAAGCATATAATTGAGATAATCTCCTACAAGTGATGCATTCATAGGTTTAGGTATAACCAAAGGGGAATACATTGCAACAATAATTTCATCCATGCGGTTAGGGGGTGGACTTGGACCTTTCATGGTATTTGTTTTTGGGATTTGTCGAACAACAATTGGTGGATTTTGAAGAGAATATGATGAAGCACCAAATTTTGTTGTAGATATTGTTTGTTGGCTAGAAAACTAGGGAGGTATAGGACTTTCTGTAAAACCTAAGGATAGAATTTACAGCACTTCTTTAGGAACAACCTTTGAGAAAACAGTAGCAGAGGAAACAAACCTTAGTTTACTCTTTTTCTTGATTATCTTCTTAGGCTCAGGGACTGGGATTCTCAAAGGGGAATATGGTTAGCCTTGGTTCTAGTCCTTCTAGGAGCCAAAACTTCAACAATGGAGTCAACATGAGTAAAGCAGTCTAAAAAGATAGTTGGAATTGTACACCTCAGAACCAGACTTATAACTTTGTCATTCACCCAGGGATAAACTTTAATTTTTCTCGCCGACAATGGCTTCAATGATTGTAACACAATGAGTCACTCCTTCGCAGCAAAAGGTGTAAGCCTTATACATCATATCTCATTTAAAATTAAAGGTTTTCAGTGGTAGGATGGCTTCTTAAAGAGTTTTGAAATGATTTTTCATCTTTTAGACTTTCATGCATTTGGCAATCTATGGAAAGTATAAATTTTATGGGTCAGTTGGTAGTGTAGGAAGAATATTGCAAAAAAAATTTAGAAAGTAGAGTACATACATAAAGTATTTCATAAATATTTCATGAAACCTTCACTAACATGTTCTACACAAAATATATATATGATTTCCAGGAAACAAAATGGAAAATAATCAACTATTAAATCCTCTAAAAATTCTCTTACTCACACCTTACTAGCTAATGCAACTCATAAATGAGAAGAAATAAACAATGAGAGAAGCAAACCATACATTAGATAGTCTTTGAATCAGAAAATCCTACAACATGAAGTGAAAAAATGATTTTTATTTATTATATTAAGTCTTCAGGTAGACCAATATCCAACCCTGAAATTGTATTTACAAATGGTATATATACAAAGAGAGGCATCAACTCCATCTCTACTAAAAATAAGAACCAATATTCGTAATATCACATAGGTTTTAGGACATTAAAGCTATATCCAATCAAAATTTATCTGAAAGAACATATGTAGATGAGAGAAGAGAAGATAATTTGGACTGAGCTGCTGGGTATGCTGACATGCAACCCCTTTTTCTGTTGATTTGTCTCCTCATGGATTTGGTTCTTTAATAACCATATGTCTTCATTAAATATGACCTTCAGTCACCTCATAACCACTTACCAATCATCACTTTCTATATCCATATCATTATGAGTCCTTATATTTCTTGAACTTTCTTGGAAAATTTTCTGACAGATGTCAAAAACCATTTAAAACAGGCACTAACAGAAATTTTGGTAAAAACGTATAACTGTGAAAAAATCGTAATGCTACCAGAATTTCCGGTATTTCTTTGTTTCTTTTTCAAAAATGCACAAAAGAAAATTTTAAAACATGTGTGGACTTATAGACTTCAAAATTTGAGTTTTTGTTCAAAAATTCACTTCATAAGAAAAAAGGTATTTTATTAGGAAACATTTTTACCTTTCTTCGATATGGGATGCAACTTCAGTAAGCTTCTCCATGTCTGATTTGGTGTAAACAATTGATTTTGATCCTGTGGTCCTTGTGGTTGTTTCTTTGACAGTGGTATTTTCCTCCTTTGAACCTTTTTGAATTTTTCTTCTTTTTGAGGGTTCTATTTGCTGATCTAAAGGGGATTTGCTTTTGTCTTTCTTCTTTGACTCATTAGTCTGTATCCCTTCATATTTTACTTCTACATCTATGACCTCTGTCAGCAAACTTGGATTATTTAGGGCCTTAGATTTGAACCTAAACTTGTTGATGTCTTTCGTGTCTCTTTTTCTAGTACCAGCAACAGGTTTTCCTTCCTCTTTATTTATCTTGTTGCTAATATCATACCCTGCATATTTTAGGAGCTCTTCATCAGAAGTAGTGGGATGATATTCCTTTTTTATTTTCTCTTGATCGTCTGCTTTTGAAACTTTCGGTAGCACCTATAATTTGGATTTTTTTGTGGTTTCAGACCTTCCACTTCATTCTCTGGTATAAAAAATAGGAAAAAGAGAAATGGGAGGCACCATATTCATGGATTTAGGCTTATTTATTGATGAACTCTCTCCTTTATCCAACTTATTCTCAACCTTGACTAAAGGAGTCTTTTCTTTTGTACTCTTAGCTCTTTTATGGATATTCTCCTTCTTCGCCTTTCTCTTTGTTCTCCTAGTAGGATGAAAGTGTTGCTATGAAGTTGGAGATAGTTGAGATGGAACATATGGTGTAGGTGCAGGTTGGCTTCCCCTGTAAAACAGAAAGTGGTCCCATGATTGATTTATTTTCCTTCATTCTTCTTCAACCAACACTTTGATAACAACTTGATGATATAGGTTGTAGTCTGAAGCATTTGTGTCTGTTTTAATCATGGCTGACATTTTTGTCAGGATCTGCAGCAGAAAGAGTGGCAAGTTGAGGGTATTCATACATGAAATATGAAACAGAATTCCCATATGATAAAGAAAAACCATAGTATACCTCCTTTCACACGTGAGGTAAATTTTAATGAGCATAATAGCCTCATCCCATTCATTTTTAAGGTTACTCCTGGGAATTCCATTGGCCCAGTTGGGATCTTTGTGTCCATATTTAAGGAAACTGTTGAGGTCTCCTCCAGTGATAACTTGGCCTTTAAACCAATTTTATCCTTCCTGTGGAAGTTTGAATTCCTAACCAATTGAATCTATGGATATCTGCAATCTGAGACCATAGGTGGTGGCTTCGTGTCCATTGAAAGAGTGTGCAAAGTCCTAAGCTACTCCTAAGTGAGAGCTTCGCAATATTGAATACAATGGATACCACCATGCTTAAACAATCAACCTTCTCACATTTGAATTAGCATCCGCTCGGTCAACTCCTTGGGGTTCAATTCATTTTATCTTTCCTCCTCTTTTAGTCATCTTCAGTAGTAAATAAGTTTGTCTACTGGAATATGATAGGTGGAAAGATTAGAGGAGCTTCACCTAACAAGTGTCATTGTGTATTCATAGAGATCTTGTCTGAAATCTAAGGCTCCTTTCTCAATATTCTCACTGGAAAATCTCGTTCACCAATAGATGAACTGAAAACAGATAATATTCCTTCCTTCTCGATGGTTTAAAAAATATACACTAGTTCACCTTCCCATGCAAGATATTTTTCATCATGGTAAGTATATTAGACCATATAATACACCCTTTGAGATTCATTATGTTCTTTAGTTGATTACACAGTTTTAGATGGTATGCTACAGGTTGTTGAAAATGAGTGGAGTTGTAATTGGTAGTCACCTCCACTGAATATTTATTATTGGCCTAAATTTCTGGTAGCATCCATGTGTTATCAACCAAATGGTCATCGCATTAAAACTACGAATTCACACCTAATGTTCACCATGTATAACTACAAATTGAACTTAACATCACTCTACATAAGAACCTTTCCTATCACATGACCTAAATCATGATAAAAATATTTAAAACATATTTTTATAACAAGAATGTGTGGCTTAACACAAATTAGATGTGCTTCTCTTCTTTTTTTTTTAAATAGGAGAAGTTACTGGAATTTTTGGTAGCATCGGATTAAATAAAAATAGATGAAAAACATAATTAAATAGAATCTCCGAAAAGGGCTAAAACATACGCTACCAGAAATTTTGGGAGCATTCAATTTTTTTTCAAATTTACAAAGTTCTATCATAAAAAAAAAAAAATTTAAATGGAATCCTGACTTACCATAGAACTATGCTTACAGATGGTAGAGACCTAAAATAATTCTAGGGTATGAAAAAATACATATGAAGTTAGTGAATAAGGGTTTGAGAGAAACCGTCGGTTGTGGTAAACTATTAAGATTTGGTATATGAAACCCTCGCATGGTCTATGAGGAGATGTTCTAGTACTCCAGATCGATTTGACAGTTGACCTAGATATTGATAAAGTTGTTAATTAAAGGAAACATTGCTTTATGATCTATGGCTTACTCTTGAAGGTTGGTTCAAGAGGTAGAGTATCACCTCTCATTGAAGATAAGTATTCCTTGACCTATAACCCTTACTCTTCTTTATGTTGATGGATCCGATTTGTATGACTATTATGTCTAAGCATTACTTCTTGCATGCATATTTGAGCACTTGGATATGCTTTGTTAGCGTCAGCCTTTGCAGCTTTCCTTCAGTGATCAAACATGCTCTTACAAAGTGATTTTAAGATGTCAAGGTCAAATTTTGTCATTTCAATGAGTCTTCAAGCAAAATTTGGTCACTAGGCATTAGGTCTAGGGGTTGCTTTTACTCCTGTCAAAGTTGTCCAAATGTCGGTTCATGTCACCATTCAGCTGAGTGTACCATCATTCATAGGGTTTTCATCATCATGTCAAGTTCCATTGAGTCATTTTACACCTTGTTCATGCTTCAGTTGTGCCTAGGTAAGGTCCATTTCCCTCTCCTAGGGTTTTGGAGGTAATTTCTCTTGGACGGTCAAATCATCGGAAAAAATTGTATCCTGATGTTCAAACACCTTCCCCTATCCTTAATATACCTCATTAAACACTTCCCATCACTGAGATCCCTCAAATTCCTCATTTTTGCACAAACCCTAGTTTCTAGCCACAACTTGGCAATTTTCTAGGCTAGGCCTGTGTTTTGCCCTTTTGGACCCCTTCCCCTCACTCAATCTCTGTGATTCCACTTCCCCCTACTTCCTAACATCCCTCCCTACTTCCAAAAATTTCCCCAATAATTTAGAAGCCCCTTATCCCCTTCATTTCGCTTCATTTCGACAAAATCCCTTGTTTCACACATCGGGATAAGTTTCACTCAAAAGATGTTTCAGAGAAATCAAAGATGAATTTTGGAAAAATGAGAGAGGTTTTTGTCCAAAACATCCCAAGGAAGAAAAAAATCTTTCACTTTTTACACAGGTATCATGGTTTTAGAGAAATGTCAAAAATACCGTTGCCTCAGGAGAATTGAATGCACCTCTGAAGTGACCTTGGGAAAATCAAGATTTCTCCTAGCATGGTTGGCTAAATGACTTGCTTGATGAGTCAAAGGATAACTAGACACAAATATATTTCAAATGAGCTATCATGAGCTCAATTTGGAGTTGAGGAAGACCTTCAAAAGTTGACTGCAACAGCGCTCTGCCTTGAGGCAGCCTCATTCTGCTCATTTTGACAAGTGTTGGGAGATTTGATTTTTGACAGGGTAAATGAAATCCAAATTGCATAATTCTACTTGTGTTGGAAATTAGACTCCAAGAGCTTTCCAACGAGCTATCACACGCCCGATTTGGACACCGGGAAGGCCTCCAAAAGCTTCCTACAAAATGCACTATGTAGCTACTCATAGAAAAGTGCGCGCTACCCATACAGGAGGGGCGCTACCCACTTGAGGGGCGCTACCCACTTAACCTCCTCAGCCTGTGTAAAATAACAAGGGCACTACCCACTTGAGGGGCACTACCCACTTAACCTCCTCAGCCTGTGTAAAATAACAAGGGCCCAGAAAATTCGTGTTTTGCGCCCAGATTCGATTCAAGTCGACTCCAAAAGCTTGCAAACAGGTTTTAAACATTGCTCAGTAGTTTTTTAATATGATTGTGATGTTATTAATGTTGGGGAAACAAGCCATGCTTGGAGAGAAATATATGAATCCTTCATTCACATGCAAGTTAATTCCATAAGGGTTTTGAAATTGTATGGGCAGTTTTATGAAAAATTTGAAAACCTTTGAATGGTAGATATGTTCACACCCTGGCATGTTGTATAGATGATCCTCTCGCCCTCAGTTATCATCTTATCACTGCTGTTCATGCCCTTTCATATTTTTGCACAGTCTTATGTCGACTAGTCTATAGCCCTCATTACCATAATATCACCATTGCTGTTGTTATCATTCTATTACCACTGTGATAGTAATTTGTGTCACTATGGTTATTGTCGTGTTCTCCCTATTCTCCAGTTCATAAACACAGTCCTATACTTGTTTGCTTCTTTGACAAATTTTGCCCATCATTACCAAAATCTTGCACCATACTTTGTAGTTGGCACTCATTTGTGAAACTCACTTATGGTCAAAACAGTGATAGTTTTCATGCCACAACAGAGCCATCCTCATTGTAATTTTGTTTTCCTGTGATACTTTGGCACGTGGGTGATATTTATTGGGTGTTGAACATACATTATAACTTTGCTTTCACTTCATCTATATCAGTATCCATATTGCAAATATCTTGTTCAAAGCCATGTCAGAGACAGAGTCAGTTTATGAGCGTGAGTCGGACAGTGATTCCACAACAGAGGGTAATGTGCCATGGAGGCCTCACAGAGGTGGCAAAGGTGGTAAACATCTCAGGGAGGAGCCTACTTCTTTGGCTCAATTGCAGGCATGTCCGCTTGCAATGGATTGTTTTCGGGTTCAGTCATGTTTTCAATTCTGTGAAATGATTTCACAAACCCAACTTCATCGTGAACTAGCTCGCCTATTTGTTCTTCATTTACGTAATGGCCGTGTAAATCTCGCTGGAGTAGATTTCTTTTTGTCACCAATGACTATTGCTCAGGCCACTGGTATACCAAATGTAGGAGAGGAATGGAACAAACGACAGCATTTAGAGAAAACCTACTATCATCCATACATCAAACCTGAGTATATGAGGCACTTGGGCAGAGTTTTTCCTTTCAGATTCCTGAGGGATGAGTTTGCACCGCTGATGAAACTCATCATTCGGTATTTCAGTTGCGAGGGCAGATTCGCACATCTCTTTGCGTACCATGTTCGTTTGTTGATGCACTTCACAAGGGTACGTATGATGAACATTCCATATTTCATGTATCGCAACATAGAGAGGATGGTGATTTTTGTACAGAAGAAGAGCCCAGCACAGCAACATAGGAGTATATATCATTACGCTTTGATCAAGATCATAGTGTTACATCAGTTGGCATAGCAGGGCATCACTTGGGAGGATTTCATCTCCCGTGACTTTTTCACAGCGTCACAGCCACCTCCCGAGGTAGTTCATGATGCGGGAGAGCCTTCACACCAGCCTGGCATTCCTAAGATTGAGCATATCAGCGCTCCATTGTTTGTGACATATCAGCGAGGCCACAGGGCCTTATTTGCAGCTATACGATGAGTATTATCTCCACCCGGGGTGGAAGGGGTCTTGCCGACTTCATCAGCAGAGCGAGTATTATCTCCACATGATGTGGAAGGGGTCTCGCCTTCTTCTTCAGCACAGGTACAGATCCAGGACAGTGGCAAGAAGCCCATGCATGATGAGGGCCCATCAGGAGGCCGGGACACAGATTTCACAATCATTGATGTTGATGCGAGCTCTCCTAGCTCGAAACTGAGGGAGATTATCCAGGAGAAAAGGGCCGAGAATGACACGCTGAAAGATCAATTGCAAAAGGCTCAGTGGGTGATAAACTATCTGGAGCAGCGCAACAAACAGCTTGAGGATGAGCACGAACTTTATGAGCTGCGGCGAATCCGTGAAGATCGACAATTGGCCCGGAAGAGACCCGGCGACATGACACCAATTGATCGAGATTCTGTGCTCACACGGGTTAAAATTCATTTGGATAAGTTGATTGAGAAGGCCAACAGAGACAAAGACCTGCTTTGTCACATGAAAGGCCATTATTGGGCTCGCATGCATGTCTGCAAAGCGAGAATGAAGATTCTGAAGAGGAGGTTGAGCGAAGCACTAAAACGGCGGAAAAGGCCTGATCCACTCCGGATTTTGGCCAAGGCTTCGTTGGCTGGGCAAGATACATGATGGAGGGTCTTCACTCCGAATTTGAGCAAATTCGGAGAAATTTTTGTCATTTTGAAATATTTTGGTCTAAAAACAGGTTTTTCAGTTAAGCGGGTAGCGCGCCCATATGCTCACTTTTTTTCAGGACACTTGCTAAAGGAAATCTTTGCATTTTTGGATTTTTCATGGTAATTTATGCATCCTCAGGCATTTCCGAAGCATTTCATCAGATTCTGGATGGTCAAAAAGCTCAAAAACACCATGAAAACCACCTTGCTGCCACCTTTTGCACCAGCAGGAAGTACTTCTGGGCGAATGACGTTTTGGAGGGGAAAATGAGCTCCAAATTGAGAAATTCTACTTGGGTTGGGTAGAAAACATCCAGGGCTTTCCAACGAGCTATCATGAGCTCAATTTGGATGCCGGGAAGTGCCTCAAAATCAGGTTGAAAGGCGCGCTACCCACTCAGTTCAGGGGCGCTACCCACTTAAATTTTTGGCTGAATTTTCAACTTCCAGCTCAGAATTTCGGCCAGTTGGGACCAGTTTTGCTTATGGATGAAATTTTTGGGTTTTAATGATGTAAATTGATGGTTGGCATGTAAATTTGGCTCATTTTTACCTATTCTAGAAGATTCACTCTCAAAAAAGTGAAAATCATGTAAATGAATCAGTTTCCACTCTTTTAGAGGCAAGTTGTTAGCTGCCTAGATTTTAGCTCCTTGATTAGAAATTGGTTGAAACTGATCCCTGAAGAAGGAATTCGACACCTAGAGGCATGGGAAGGGGTTAGGATGCTCTATATGATGTAATTTCTCAATTATTTTCAGAGGTTGGAGAGGTTGGACTCTTGGGAAACTTTTGGCACACATTGTAAATATTTTTCATATTTTGGCTAAGGAAAGATCAGAGGTTTTGCGGCACTTGTTGGGATCCTTGTGGTGTTTTGTTCTTGATGGTGTTTTCTCTCTGTTTACTGTAAGTTCTTCATGTTTAATGTATGTCATTCCTTTCATATGCTTCTGAACTAAATTGAATGAGTAGATGAGGTTGAATCCATTGTTTACCGTGCTCTGCCTTTGAATTCATTTAGTTCTATATGTTTTCGAATGTTTGGAGAGGATCCAAGTTCTTCTTTGCCCTCTTCAGCTCCTCGTCGGTCTAATCTGTCCGTATATCCAATCAAAAGCATCAAGACAATCACCTACCTCGCCCCAACTCGAAATCTGCAAAGATCTGACCTTATCCCCGGACCCAAAATTGTTTCTTCCCATTTCTCCAACGAAAACCCAAAAAATCAAAATCAAACATTCCTATCTCTTTACTAGCCTAAAATCAGTATTCATTGTTCATTATAAGTCATCTCAGCCCCTTTGAAAATCCTTTGCCGAGATAGACCCGGAGAGAGCCCTCTCCTGTCCTCGTAGGGCTAGCTACGAGGCTGAGCGTGGTTTGATGTAGCCTTGAGTTTTACCTTATTTCAAAGACAGTGGTAGATTTGAGCTAAGATTAACCGGGGCTACGATGAGATGTGATGGATGGATCCCTCTTGAGGATCTTTGTAAATTCATGAAAGGTGGCTAGATAGGGAAATGTGGGAAAGTTGGCTAGATCTAGAAATATAGCTAGATATGGAAAGGGAAAGATCATTACATATGGAAAAGTTAAAGAGGCACTTGCACGCTACAAACTTCCTATGTGAAGGTGCACATGTAATACGGTAACATATTCATGGTATATTGTTTTAATGTTATTATTTAGCTACAACATTGGATGGCTAGGTAAGCCCTTTGGTACGTTGAGAATGTCTAATTTTCGGATGGCTCATGCATGCACATATAAGAGATATTGTGATTTATGTTGATGAAATATTGCACCTGCTTTTGAATTGTTTGATAATGATGATCTACTTGATTCTACCAGAGTACTTGATGTGATTTCAGATAATGGATATAGTAACATAACTTAAATGTATCACTAACACCTATTGTTGTGATATCCTCATTCTAATTCTAGTGGATGGTACTTTTCATTATTGAAACACATAAGATATGTTGGGTCTCTTATGGAAGTTTACCTCATTGACATGGTATTGATAATACTTGTGATCATCATGATGACAACTCATAGAAAAGAGTGATTACACCTTGTTGGTTTATCGATTAACCGAACTTGATCCTATTCATTATATATGCATGGTATTGGAAATAGTGATGAGAAAGGCATGTTTATGAGATTGGTGTTACAGATATTTGACTATATTTGGTTATAGCATGTGGTGAAATTAAATGCTCTAACTTGATGTATTTTTATTGGGATATTAATATTGTGTTGTCACATCAGCCTGCTGCCTTGATCTTTCATGTCCATCCATTGATGAAATATGGATGACATGATATTGATAATCTTTGTATTATTTTTATTATCTAATAAATATGCTATTGTGTGATCCCTGTAAAGGCAGGTTGATGACATGAATGAAGATTATTCTCGTTCAGAGGAGAATCTCTCCTAATATATTATTTTTTATGTTAGAAGTATATGTTTCATTTAAATGTGATTTATGAGTGTTTGATATTCATTAATCCACAACAGAGGGTTGAGCCCCACTCATGCAAAGGAAGGCTCATAGATGTGACTATGCCTGACAGAAACATAATTAAATTTATGTATAATGAATTCGGTTTGTACTCTAAATCCATGAATCTATGATTTGTGTTGTCATTGAGAATTGATTTATAGTATTGCTGGAATTGAGCATGAAATTCGATGGTCACTTGGAAGACGTTACTTCTACATATGTATTGGAGATGCGAGTAATATCTTTTGGGTGGGAAAGTTCATCTGTTCAAACCAAACTTGTGTGTGCAGGTGACCGAGACATTCATAGGATATTTCATTTTGTTTTATAATTTTGCATCGTGTTTTTTGTTGTTATTGATAAAATATTTGTGATACTTTAGAAATCATCCTTAATGATTGATACATGACTAGATTTGTATATCTTACCATGATTTCACATTTGCATTTGACATAATTTGATCCGGTGATGGATGTTTTTCCATATGACTATGTTATGTGGGCGTAGTGATCTTCAGTTTCATATGTGAGAATACAAACATATGGTTCTATATTGGCCTTCTTGTTCTTAACACAAGGTTGGTTTGACGTCGTATGAACATGAATTACTTATTATTGATGTGTATGCTCTTACATCTAAAGACAGAAATGGCCTATAATGACATGTTCAATGACATACATGAGAGCTTGTCATATAATGAACTCAATACTTAATATGTGTATTACATGTATCTGGTTGAAATATTTGATAACTATGAAATCAATTTATCTGATAATAGATTTCATTGGCTTCTAAACTTGGATGAGCTGATTTTGTTAACACAACATTGATTTGTGTAAGGTTGGATATGTTTGCATGGTAAGGCCTTAGGATCATAGAGATTTTTTCATGATGGAAACTCCTTATCTAAGATTTGTTTATATTTGAATTTTATCTAGTCAAGTCAAGTTAATGATTTCCAAGGTATGGCCTTGATTTTTTATTATGAATTTTATTATCCACAATGATAGTCTATCCTTCATAGGTGACGAGCCTCTAAAAATATAAGTAAGAGGGAGATGAATTTTTAATATCATAATGATGTATCGTGACATAGTAAATTGATTTCTATAATTTGGGAAAGAAATTCAATATAGCAAGACTTTCAAAATGTCTTTGTGTAATGTAAATCCTTAGATACTCTAATTCAAATTTCAAATGATGATTGAACATGATATGGAATCTGTTAGTTGGTTGAAGAATTGATTTTCCATTTTTAACATTCATATATATATGATACGTATAGAAAATGATTGAATTCATGATTAATTTGCTCCACTCAGAATTGCCACCAAACATCTTTTCTTTGGTTGAGATATTTCTCTCATGATATGTAGTTGCATGAATGAACTAATGATGTTTTGGACTAGTATTGGTAAGCACATTTGGATGCTACCTTGGTATAATATTTTCCATGATATCGTGGATGAGAGATCGATAGCATGACTGAGGTCGGGAAAAATGTTGCTAGAAAGGCTAGCTGTGAGGCATGATGTAGAAGCTCCTTACAGAGTTGATCGAGAATGATATGGATAAGAAATGGATACACTATGATGAAAGATAATGATAAATATGTATAGTTTCGAATGCAATTTTTCCATTTTAGGTAGTGCAAATATTCAAGACAAGCTAAGGCTTGTTATTGACTCCTTCATGAGAAGGAGGATAATTATAGTATCCATGTAACCTCTGTGAGAGGAAGGATCATTTTAGTATCCATGCGCATCTGAAACCTCCATGAGAGGGAGAATTATTTTGGTATCTTGTTGTGATTGACATGATGATGTATCTTCTAGCATAACACTTGATAGGATTTTCTATAGGTACATGAATAAATAGATACCAGATGAGAGTAGTGATGATGTATAAAAGGGAAAAATGGAGGTGATGTAGACGATTATGATTCACCTATTGATATGGTTTTTTCTTATGATTGTGAAAAAAAATTGTCTCTACATTTTAAACCAATTTCCTTCAAATAATATGCTTCTCATGATGAATGAAAATAATTTATTTCAAAGCAATATGATGCCTTGATAAAGAATAACAACTCGAATATGTTTTATCCTCCATTGGGAGAAAAACCAATTTCCTACAAGTGGGTCTAAAAGAACATGTATAAATTTGATGCCTCACTTGAAAAACACAAATCTATGCTTATGGGAAAAGTTTTTTCATAGAAGGAAGGGATTTATTATGAGGAGAATTTTACCCCGACAAGAAAATAGTATACCATCAAGACACTCTCTTCATTAACAGCTCAGAACGGTTGGAAATTCCATAAAATGGATGGAAAAACCACTTTCTTGAGTGGAGATCTGAAAAAGAATTTTTTTATGTCCCAGATAGAAGGATTTGTTGTGAAGGGTCAAAAACAAAAATTATGCAAGCTTGTAAAATCCTTGTATGGCCTCAAGCAAACACCACAAGCCAGTTATGTGAACCTCACTGAGCATCTTCCGAAACTCAACTTCATACATTATGATGTTGATGATGTAACCTTGTTTGTCAAGAAAGATGGAAAAGTAGCTGTATATCTTGTGGTGTATGTACATGATATTTTGATGACAAGAAACAATGAGAGATACAGTTCCTCCATAAATAAGGAATTGAGGAAAGGTTTTGAAATGGCTGACTTGGGGTATGTTCACTACTATCTTGGTATTGAAGTAAATTATCATATGAAGTTTATATTCGTCTCTCAGAAGAAGTACATTGGAGATTCATTGAATAGGTTTTGCATGGCTAAGTGCAATCCTTTGACTACTACAATGGAATAAAACCCGAAGCTCACATCCACTGAAGGAAAATAACATATGGATGAAACCAAATATTTTCAACTTCTAGGAAGTATCAACAACTTGACTACTACCAGACTGAGCATTTAATTTGTTGTTTTAATCCTCTATAGGTTTATGCAAAATCATTGTGAGGGACATTGGTTTGTTGTAAAAAGAGTTGTAAATTACTTGGATTGAACTCAAGACTTTGGACTCAAGCATACACACGTGGGTGACTTCAGCTTGATCAGATACCTTGATTCAGGCTTCGATGGAGACAAAGAAACTATGGTATCTACTTCAGTTTATGCTATGATTCTTGGATCAAGAGTTGTCTCATAGAAATCACACAAACAATCAGTTCTAGAAGATTCCACAACTAAGGCAGTATATGTGGTAGAAACTAAAGAAACAAAGGAATTTGTGAGGCTTAGGAAAATTCATAATGTTTGCAGAAGAAACAAATGCATTCAAATCCTCTCATGATTGACAACACTTATGAAATAAAGTTGGAAAAGAACCCAAACTTCCATGATCAAAAAATGCACATCAATACAAAATACTGGCTAATCGACATAATGTTGTGGCTAAGAAAATCCATCTATGCCATTGTTCCACAAATGAGCAGAACATAGACATATTCACCAAAGCGCTTGGAACATTAAATTTTGAAAGATTTATAATGGTGCATGTACTCACCAAGATCCCTTGAGATTAATGGGTTGAATTTTGACACCTAATATTTGGGATTATGAAATTCATGTAAATAATGTAAATAGAATATCATGAGATTAGGAATATGAAGAGACACTCGGAGGTGAAGTCCAAGAATCTCTCCCTCCATGTATATATAAATGAGGAATATTAATGTACAATCAGAATTTACATTGTGTACTTACCTCCTGGCCTGACACCTTTAACAAAAAATTCTTCCAAATATGTGATGTTAACTCCAAAGTGCTTTAATTAACAAAGACCTAGAAATTATAATATAGTTGTGGGCTACTTTATATTATAATATCAAGGCCTTTAAATCTAGACTATAGTTTTTTCAAGCTAAGAGTTTACAATAGGCCCCAAGCGCTTTGGTAGAACTCTGCTATCATATAATTTTGTCTCAGGCCCAAGCGCTTTAATACATGAAAATTCCACAAAATGAAGTCTTGGAGTTCATTCTCTCATTCAAATGGAACATTAATTGTAGATAGTATTTCTCTCTCCTAGGCCCATTATCCTGACCATCTTCCTTTCTGTGCCCTTGTTTTCCATCCAATATTAGCCTTCTCGGATAATTTTCTTATGTGGTTCTTCTCGCTACACCTATACTACTTTCTCATTGGTCCTACATTGTCCCACTATACTAGTGACATGTCCTAGAGCTTCATCTGCCTAGAGCTCTTCCTTCCTTCTCACTTAGTGCATTAAAGTAGATTTAAATTTTTTCAAGCATGCAAGATAAGATGTTGTGTGAAAATTAAGAGAAATAATTCAATGACTTCATAGAAACTATGTAATATATTCAAGAAACCATTAGATAAACTCAAGGTAAAACTAGTATAGGGCACAAAGACTCAATTTACATGTAAGTAAATTAATGGTTGGAGGGACAAAATCGTCATTGAAATCCTTGTAATATTAGCATGCTTAGAATGTCACACTGCTACCAAAAATCTCATTTTACTAAGATCCAAGCTAAGGGTGTTGCTGTGAAGCTGGAGATAGTTGATCTAGAACATCTAGTGTAGGTGTAGGTTGGCCTGCCCTATAAAATAGAAAATGGTCCCATGATTGATCTATTTTCCTTATTTATTCTTCAACTAACACTTTGATAACATCTTGAGGATATAGGATGTATTTCGAAGTAGTTGTGTTTTTTTGAATCCTGGTTGATATTTTTTCCAAGCTCTTAAGGAAAAAGAATGGAAAGTTGAGGGTATCCATACCTGCAATATGAAACAAAAATCTCATATGAAAAAGAAAAAACATAGTATACCTCCTCTCACAAGTGAGCTAAATTTTGATGAGCTTAAGAGCTGCAGCCCATTCATTTTTTATGTAACTGCTGCAAATTTATTTGGCCTAGTTGGGATCTTTGTGTCCATATTTAAGGAAAATGTTGAGGTCTCTTCGAGTGATAACTTGGTCTTGAAACCACTTTTCTCCTTCCTGTGGAATGTTGAATGCCTCAAAAATTGAATCTACTGATACCTGCAATCTGAGACCATATATGGTTGCTTCATGTCCATTGAAAGAGTGTGAAAACTCTTGATGATATGAAATGGGTGGATAAATTTTTATTCTTTTCAAGCACCTCCCACTCAGTTAAACAAATTAAGATCTAGCTTATACTTGACTATGTGGAATTGAATTCTTGATTCAGGTGTATGTATTTTACACTGTTTAAATTCTTTATGTATGAGGAATTAAAACTTGTTTTTTCTGATATTAAGCATGTACAACAACAATAAAGTGCAGAAAATAAGCATCAATACATAACCAAAAATTTAATAAAGGATTTCACCCAAATATCCTGGGCTACGTCTCCTTGAGCCATTTTCAATTGACTTGGCTCTTTGGGATTATAATGAAATGATCTTTTACAAGTAAACTAATCAACTCCAATGGCTATTTGGATTGTACCATTGGGTTTAGAATACCATCATATCCATATAATGGCTTCCATCTCGCTAAAAATAGAACTAGGTTCCCTTAGAATTGACCTCTTTTGTCAGCACCCTTAAGATTCCCTGAGCTTCTCTATGGCACTAAATCCTTAAGAAATAATTTTATGTCCCTAAAACCTCACCTACTATCTCCAACACATATCAGACACCAAAAACATACTTTTCACTTGCTCCAAATGAGCACTAGGCTACACAATCTAGGCCTCCATCCACCATTGGCCCTAGGCTGCGCGAAAATTCCATGTGGATTCTCGACCTTCAAAAGTATCCAAATGTCACAGAAAATACTTTCATTGGATTTATAATTTACAAAATACTCATAATAGACTATTAACTTACTCAAATTGGCCTCCGGCTGCTTCGGTAATGCCTCTGACACCTAGTGGAACCCCTCAACTCTCGATTCATTGAAAACTTCTCTAAATCATATCGACCTTCAGAAGTATTCAAAAGCTTATGAAAACTCCATAAATGGATTAATAAGGTTCAAAATAGTTATAATAAAGTATTTTTTTGTTGATAATGTTTACTAGTTGCTTTGGATAAGCCTCATTATCCTGCTGGCACCTCGTTGTCCTGGTGACCCTTGGAAGTTCTTTGAAGCAATTCAACCTTCATAAGTCCTCTATTGTCTCCCAAAACCTCACCATTAGTTCCATAATGTTTGAAAAATCAAAAATTGACTATATTTTTCATGATCAAGGCCTCTAGCTACCTTGGCTAGGCCTCATTCTCTTACTGGCTCCTAGTGGCCCTTATGGCCCCTAGAACTTCTTTGAAGCAAAATCACACTGCAAAGTCTTGTAATGGATCTACGACCCTCACCAATGAGTCTAGAATGTTCAAAAAAGTATAAATTTACTATTCACACTCTCAAAACGGTCTAATAATGTTAAATATAGAGCATAAACAATTTTGTCCAGTAAGCCCAAGGAAAACTCCACTAATTGTGGAGGACTTTAGTTAAACTGCAGTCAAAATAGGAAAATTGACCAAATTTAGGGTGCAGTCCAAATTATCTACCAGGATGGTGGTTGGACACATCTACCAAACCACATGGTTATAGTTACCGTTGGGCGGAACCCAAGGCACAAACTCTGACATAAAGATTGAACTAGAGTGTGAAACTGTGTGTTACCTGAAACCATCGACAGAGTTGTTATAAACTGTGGCATGTGAACAATAAACATGGGAACTGTTATGGATATTGCCTTATTAAACCATCGACTAACCGTAATATTTAACATCGCCATGTGAAAATCTGAAATTTGTTGGCAGTTAGGGGCTTAAGCTCTTAGCCCGGTGTCACGAGCCGGAGGCCATGTGGGGAGGGAATGGCCCTCGGGGTTGGCCCCTCCGAACCCAAAAATATGCACATTGGAAACTTTAAATACATATGAGGAACCAATTGGTTAAGAAAGAAATTATGGAGTGGACGGTAAGACTCCCATGTGCTAGGCAAGAGGTCTCGGGGTGGAGCCCTGTAGACCCAACAAAAAATTTGGTATGTAGTTCAAGGGCCACGTGGTGGCCTCAGGGCTACCCACATGGCACCTTCTGATTGGTTCATTCAAATCTCCACTGAATAAAACTGCACCACTTGTCAAAGTACAATTCACTGAAAAGGAATATCCTAGGGAATATTCCAAGAATATTCCCTAGAATATTCTTTTTTGACTTTTCAGAAACCTAGTCAACCCTAGTCAAATGTCAAAAATTACAGTTTACTAGACTTTTCAAATTGTGATAACTTCTTGATACGATGTCAGTTTTTCAAAACGTTTGTGGCACCGGAATCAGGAAGACAAGATCTATTTGGTCACTCGACACACTTTTGAACACTTTGAAAGCTGAGTAATCACTTAAGTCCTTGATGCAAATATGATCACTCCTCCCCATTAGGAATGTTTTGGACCCCAAAAGACTGATTACCTATTCAGTAAATGAGAGTACAACACCCTCACTTTTCCATCCTCCATACACTTTTTCTTTCTTGGCTTAGTGCATTTAAGCCCCAACTCGAAGGTAGTCAACACTTCCCCTCTTATATGCTCTTTTCCTCCTTTCAAGAATTGTATCCTCCTTGAACTCATTTAAAAATTTATGGCGAGAAATTTTCAATGGAAGGTAGCTGAACATCATGTCCTTGATCATCGATAAGAGGTGGCTCAAAAAAATATAATTTTTCAACAGAATACATACATGACTAAAATTTACATATGTACAAATGACTGTATGTCTTAATGGGTCAGGAAGTGAAACTAGTTCTTACCAAGCCACTTCCATGGCAATTTTTCTGCTGAAAATATTCTTCTTGTGAAACACCTGGTCTCACATCGATGATAGAATATTTGATTCCATTCTTGCTAGTATTTTTATCCTCCTGCTTCAAACGCTTGGGATGATTAATTGGATGCAATGTCCAACATTGGGCAATAAAATTTCCCTTCTTCTAGCAATGTGTGCAAGTCTTTTGCACCTTCTATGCAAGTTTCCTTTGCTTCAACCATTTCCTATATTCCTTCATCCTCTTCCAAAATTTTGAAACTTCAGGGTTACACGGACCACAATAGGAAAAAAAACTCTTTCTTCCATTCTTGCATGTAAATTTTCCATGCTTAACAAAAACATAATCAACTTGACTATGGGAAGAATTATACCTCAAATGTTGCTTTGCATGTCCATATTTCTTACCTTCTTGAGGAGATGAACTTGAAGAGGTTCCATCTTTCTTTTCAAGACTAACATCAATGTTGATGTCATGGTAGCTGTCAGAACTCTCTTGCTCGCCATAAGCTACATGTCTACACACATCTTGCTGCAACATAGGCTTCAAACAATGGAAATCAACTTGAAAAAAAAGTTGGCATGTTTTTTGTTTAGAACTTGCAACAAAAATTTTTCTTAGAGTTGTCTTGAATGCCTTCATGGTTGTAGAGCTTTTACCATAAGATTGAGCATAGCCTAGACCAAAATTTTTAGGAATCTCCTCAACCATAATAGGATCAATCATGCATTCTGCATATTTTCCTAGACCGTTGCCTTCATAGCCCATTTTTAACATCAACTTGGACCCTATACCTCTAGTGTGGTTTTCAAATGAACCTACACATCTATATGACGAGGAATTTGAAGACAAATTTGAGTGAATTACCTCTGCTTCAAGCATGTTTTGGTTAAGACCTCTGGGGCATTATGGAGCTGCATCTCCATGCATTCTTTGAAGAAGTCCTTCTTTCTCTTTCTTCATAGCAACCAATTTCTCATGAGGTATAGTGCTTTACCTTCCATATTCATAGAGAATTTGCACCATATCCTTCAGGATGTAAAAGTCTCACTTCATCTCTTCATTGAAGAGTCTAGTAAAGGAGGATTTTCAAAACTCACTTGAAGAAGTTGTCATATCTATGTAAATGAACTAAAGAACTTCAGAAAAAATCCACAAAGCTTCAAAAAAAATTCACAAGCTTCAAAACAATATGGTTGTAGATTTAAGCTCTTTTCTTCATCTTGTATCTCTTCTTCAAGAAGCCTTTTGCAAACAATCCCTCTTATGCTTCAAGGGTTGCCTTGAGGTCCTTTAGGTAAGGAGGATTCTTTCAGCCTTTTTCCTTCTTTTCCTCTTCTGAACTTACCTAACAGTAGCTTCCCTTCACCTATATCAAACTCAAAATTGTAAGCATTAGTCAACTTGAAAATAGTTAAATTATTTGCATTGTTAAACACCTTTCAAGTCAAACAAGCAAGCAAGCAACCTTGTGCTCTATCAAGCAAGGAACCTAGTGCTCTGTCAAGAAAGAAACCTAGTACTCTGTCAAGCAAGAAAAATAGTGCTCTAATACCACCTAATCTGAAATTGGTGGATAAATTTTTATTCTTTTCAAGCAGCTCCCACTCAGTTAAACAAATTAAGCTCTAGCTTATACTTGACTGTGCAAGATTGAATTCTCGATTCAGGTGTATGTGTTTTAAACTGTTTTTATGCTTTATGTATGAATAATTAAAATTTATTTTTGCTAATATTAAGCATGTACAATAACCATAAAGTGCTTCAATTAAGCATCAACACATAACAACAAATCTAATAAAGGATTTCACCCAAATATTGTTGGCTACATCTCCTTCATCCATTGTCAATTGACTTGGCTCTTTGGGATTATGATGGAAATTATCTTTTACAACTAAAATAATAAAATCCAATGGTTATTTGGCCTATACCATTGGGTTTATAATACCATCATATCCCTGGAATGGTTGCTATCTCGCTAAAAATATAACTAGGTTCCTTTAGACTTGATCTCTTATGTTAGCACCCTTAAGCTCCCATGAGCTTCTCTGTGGCACTAACCCCTTAAAAAATAATTTTATGTCCCTTAGAACCTCACTTAATTTCTCCAACACATATCATACACCAAAAATATACTGTTAATTTTCTCCAAATGAGCATTGAATTCACAATCTAGGCCTCCATCCATTATTGGCCCTAGGCTGCCCGAAAATTACCTCTGGATTGTAGATCTTTAGAAGTCTCCAAATGGAACTGAAAATATTTTCATTAGATTTATGATATCAAAAATAGTCGAAATATACTATTCAGTTACCAAAATTGGCCTCTGGCTACTCCGATTACGTCTCCAACACCTTGTGGCACCCCCTAGCTCTAGGTTCACTGAAAACTTATATGAAGAATATCGATGTTCAAAAGTGTTGAAATGCTTCTTCAAACTCCACAAATGGATTCATAAAGTTCAAAATTGTCATAATAGACTACTGGTTTGTTGAGAATGGTTACTGGCTACTCTGGATTGGCCTCATTCTCCTTCTGGCATGTGCCGGCCCTAGTGGCCCTTGGAACTTATTTGAAGCAACTCTACCGTTAGAAGCCCTCTACTAGCTCTTAAAAAATTACCATTAGTTAAAAAATGTCTAAAAAATCCAGATTGACTATTGGTTTCCTCAGTAAGGCCTCTAGCTGCCCTCGCTAGGCCTCATTCTGTTGTTGGCTCCTGTTGGCCCTAGTGTCCCCTAGAACATCTTTGAAGCAATATCATGCTAAAAAATACTCTAATAGATCTACAAACATCACCAATGAGTCTAGAATTTCCAAGAAATTTGAAATTGACTATTGGCACTCTTAGAATGGTTGAATAATGATCAAGATAGAGCATAAACAAATTTGTCCAGTAACCCCTAGGAAAACTCCAGTAATTGTCGAGGAATTTAGTTAAACTGCATTCAAAATAGGAAAACTTCCAAAATTTATGGCGCGCTCCAAATTCACCAGTAGGACTTAGCCACAATGATAAATTCTAGGTTAGTGGTTGGACACATGTCCCAAACCACACGGTTACATTGACCGTTGGGAGGATCCCAAAGACAAAACTCTGAGAAAAGGATTGAATTGGAGTTTAAAATAGTGCGTTATCCAAAACCCTCAACAATAAACATGAGAACCATTACGGATACTACCACATTAAACCATCGGCTAACCGTAATATTTAACATTGCCATGTGACAAGCCGCAAGACGCTTGCGCTTAGGGGCTTAAGCCCTTGGCTCGAGGTCACGGGCTGGAGACCATGTGGAGAGGGGATGGCCCCTCTAGACCCCCAACTGCACACATTGGAAACTTTAAATACATACCGCGAACCAATATATTAAGATATAACCTATAGAGTGGACAATAAGACTCTTGCATGTTTTTTAGGAGGTCTTAAGGTCAAGCCCTATAAACCCATCAAAAGTTTAGGCACGTAGTTCAGGGGCACCATGGCGGCCTCAAGGAGGGCCACGTGGCACTTCCTGATTGGTTCATTCAAATCTCCACTGAATAAAACTGTGCCACTTGTCAAGCTGCTATTTTCCCAAAAGAAATATTCTAGGAATATTCCCTAGATTTTTTTTATTTAATTTTTCAAAAACCGAGACAACCATGGTCAAATGTCAAAAATTGCAGTTTACTGGACTTTTCAAATCATGATAACTTCCTCATACGGTGTTGGTATTTCAAACCCTTTCTGGTGACAGAATTAGGAAGACCAGATCTATCTGGTTGCTTATGTTCGACACACTTTCAAACACTTTGAAAATTGAGCTATCACTTAGGTCCTTGATCCAAATCTAATCAATTCAGCTACTCCTAAGTGAGAGCTTCCCAATCTTGAACACAATGGATACTGTTATCATTCTGTAATTTAAAATATTGGAATAATAGACAAATAAGACAACAAAAAACCACTTTGGAAGCTGGGATCTAGCACTACCATATTCATAGAGGGATATACCTTATGATTTAACTTCGTTTTAATTAGATATTACGCTACTTATGATTGTATTTGGTTATTGTTTGATTTTGATTCATTTGGTTGACTAAATATTTATATTCCCATTGGAAAATGGAGTCAAAAAATAAAATGGGTATTGCATCAAGTTTTGAAGGAGTTATAACATCGCAAGACATGTTGCATTTATTGGATTATTTTAGATTTTAAATGAATAATGGATATGGCATAAAAGTGAATTTGAGTTGAGACTATAAATAAATTAAGTATTTTTCAATCTGAATTCAAGAAGAAAACATTTTAATTGTAAAAGCTGCCAGAATAAGGTGTTTTAGATAACATGTCCTATTCATCCAAATTTTTGTTTTACAATTAAGAATTTTGATAAATAGAGAAAGGAAAAAACATTAGAAAACATAGAAACAGTAGAAACACTTAACTAGTAATTACACCAAATGAATCTGGAAAGAAGTCTTTGTATTATTGATGCTCTACCAAAAAACGTGGAATTTACAATTGCACAGTAGGAAAAATATGTTCAAAAATCAACCTTGAGTACTTCAAAAAATGAAGTATTTATACTAAAATATCACAAACTGATTATAACCAATGTTGTCTCAACAAATAGTGTATTATTAGACTAAATTGAACATTAAAATCTAGTTCTGATAAAAAATAGGCTAGATCTAGCTGATTTCGCATGATGCCACTATTTTTAAGGAATATGTTGTTGAGGAAGCCTATTTGTAAGCTGTGCTAGTTGTAGTGCTAGCTGATGTGTTGTCTTGTGTGCTGACTATAGTTGTCTATGTGCTTTTTACTTTTCACTATTGAAGCTCACTTAACTTATCCCATCTATATTCATCTGGGATAGTTAAGTTAATGAACTTGTTGTATATTTCATCCACTTTGATGTATTTAGAAAAAGTGGGTTTTACCACAAAGATGTGTTTTATCTCATACTAGATGAAAAGGTCATTTCTTATTACCTCCAAGAATGCTTTACTTGTCATGGTGCCTTTTATATTGGAGAATTTGGATGTGTCTCTCACAATCTCATTTAGTTTCTTCCAATAGTCCTATCTCTCTATCATCTTATCATTTATTACAAACATAGAGGGTATACCCTTATATGTTAAGGGTTAAATTCTACCAAAGAATCTATTCACAACTATCTCTAAACTGTGAAATTTTTCTTCTAGTTTTACTATCAGGTCTTCTTAGTAAGAGCCTTATTCACTTCTAAACTTGTTTCTATCATGTCATCCACTCCTAAGCCATTCAACTCATATATGTTCTTGGAGTTTAATAACTTGATGATATTCTTAGTAGTAGTGGGCATGTCTCCAAGCTCATCCTTGATGGTTTTAACGACATCATTTTTTTCCTCTATCAATTCTTCCTTTTCAAATAAAATCTGGATGCAGGGCCAAATTTTAGTTATGGATTCAATGATATATTCCCAGATTATTTCTCTAGCTTGGCCCAATTTATTTCCAATGGATGACTCCCTCTCAGTATTCTGCAACATTTCAATCAATGTTTCTACTCTTTTTACTTCAGCTGCATGTGAGCTTGCACTTCTCAACTTATGTTCTTGTAACAACTTAAAATCATCTTGAAGCTTCTTTATTTCTTCTTTTTGGATTAACAGATTTTGCGCTACCCTTGTTAGTTGTTCTGCTCCATCTTCAGTACTTGTTGTAGAAGGTGTGGCTATGGTAATGGTTGTAAGGGGTCCAACCTCTAAAGGGACAAATGAAAGCTTAGCATACTGCTCTTTTTCCTTTATCATCTTTTCCATTTCTAATTTAATCTGCCTTAACTAAGCATTCTGGTCCATGATGAGCTTCATCATATCTGTCTTCTGATATTTTGTTTCTTCAATTTCCTTAGTCAAAGGGTCCTCTATAACAGGCAGTTTAAGTTTTTTCCTTAATGCCTCTATGTCATTATTTTTCTTCTTTATCACCTCTTCAACAGCTCTGATGTTGGAAGGATCATATGCAATTCTGACCACTAAGTCTTCCAAAGACTTAATTCTTGAATCCTTGGCCACAGAAGATATTTTCTCCATCTTGAGCTATGACTAGATGTTAGCTAAGGAAACTTGCAATTTGGAAAAACTCATAGAAATATTAGTCAGTGTAGATGAAATCATTTCACCTATTTGGTTCTCCATCTCCATCTGATTAATGGGATGCATGTCTTTGATGTCAAACTCAATTGCAATCTTCTTGTAATCTATTATTGTCTTGAGCTGTGAAATTTGTGCTTGGAGAAAGACCATCTACATTTTTCCCTTTTAACAGTCAAAGACCGACATAAATCTACTTTTAGAACTGGAAGTATGCTTCCAGAATTAATTATAAGTTTTGGTCTTCAAAACTTCATTCTTCAACTTAATTTCCATGAATATTTCAAATATAGTTTTCTCTTTCTCTCCTGTGACAACTGTACTTATTTGAATGGCCTTTTTTTGATCTTGTGAAGTTGTCAAAGTGGTAGGAGAGAGTGTAGTTTGACCAACAACTTTTGAGGAAGTAGGTGTCTCTTTGGTGATAATGATGGCTTCCCACTCTGAATATTTTCTTGGATTATATTTTGGATTGATCTTGGTCCTCTTCCTATACATAATTTTGAATTCTTTCCTGGCATTTTTAGTCACTGAAGGTGAATTTTCTCCCCACGTAATTTCTCCTACTTTCTCCTATGGGACAAGAGTTGGTGATCTCTAAATGGATACCAACTGCTCCTCAGCCTTTTGTAGAGTGTTTTCATCCCACTCTAATTGGTTGATATATTTCTCAATTTCTGGCCTGTGAGTATGGATGTAAGGTGTAGATTTATTTTCTACCCTTAGCTTGGAGATGGTACCTAATGGATCATAGTACCATGTGAAATTGAGGCTAAATTGTATTTCCTTCAAAAATTTGTCTCCTTCCTCCCCTGCTATCCTTTTGTTACAAATGGAAGGTCCTATTTGTGTTTTAATTATGAATTGGGATTTCTTCTTTGCAGACACAAAATGGACTTCATCAGCATTGAGCATTTTCTTGATGTATTCTAAAGAAAAGATCCTCATCGGGATAAATTTTGGGAGCTTATATGGGGCAATCTCACAACCATAAATCCTCAATTATGTGTAGTTATGGTATACATACCAGTCTCCAGTTTTTTTTTGGTCTGACAACTGTAAAAATTTCTTGATGTCTTCACTAATTCTTGGCTCATAGGTGCTGCTTAGAAGACTAATAGCTGGATGTACAAACAGTACAATGAACCGTTTGTATGGATATTCTTTTTTCTCCTTCATCACCATTGTAGCCCAGAAGATGACAGATTGTCGATTACCCTCCTCATCAAATTTATGCATTGAAACTTGAATTTGTCTCCCTGAAAGTACAAAAACATATATACTATAAAAAAGGCATATTTAATAAACACCTCCTCAGTTTCTAATTTGAAAAATTAGTCATGGATGGTATCTGCTAAGAATTGGCTAAAATTGAATAATATGGAAGGCTTACAATCTGCATAAAATATAGAAATGAATCCTATAATTTCGTCATCTACACACTAGTCTCAATAATATCTAATAAGGTAGGAGATAACTTTGATAAATTTCTTAGCTCTATCTGGGAAAATGGAGGATGAGTAGGGAGGATTCTTCCTAGGTAATCGGGCATTTTCAGTGAGAAAAAGCTGAAGGGTTTTAGCTTTTTTTTCAAAATCCAGCTTCTGATATACTTCAATGAGTGCTTCCTGTGAGAAATGGGTTGCATTTTTGGTGATAGGGGCTTGCATCATTTGGTGTATAGATTGGGAAGTTATAGTAAATAAAATCTCTCCTGTGGGAGCAATTATAGCTCTCTGTCTGGGTACATAACAATTTTGTGGTTCCTGATGAATTCAAGGGCATTGTGGATTTCGAGGAAAATATAATGGGGGAAATTGGACTCCCAGAGTCAAATATCATTAGAATTGTCAATGAATTTATCTTCTAGCCATCAATACATTTGAAACAACTAAAATTATCACAGGGTTTCATGGATTTTATAGTCCCTGTCTGTTAAAGGTAAAACATCATGGTCAGCATGGGGATGGAACAAGGAATTCACAGAATATTCCTATCTTTTCTTCTTAGGAGGCATGGTTGGATCTGGTTTTTATGGTAAATGAGGGTTTTTGATAGAAAAATGATCGCTGGTACTATGAAACTCTTTGGGCTTGGGAAAGAAGGTGTGACAATTCCAGAGAATAAATTGAGAAAGACTAGATTATCTTTTATGGTGTTATTTCAACCTGCAACAAACATGCACAGAGAAGATAAATAGACAAGGTAAAGGTTTAGAAGTTTAGCATGCACGAATTTATACACATATTTATCATTTTCCCATTGATAGTGGCATGGATCCATTAGGTTAAGAGTCATTGGCGAATTAAACTCATTAACGGTTGCATTACCATGGGAAGAAATTTAATTGGCAACAGTAATGGTCTAGGTGGCGTGATATGATGGGCATTCAACGAGAGGATTGGTGATTTTTGATGCAGCAGGGAAAATAATTTTCAGAGGGGGTCTAAAGAGTTAAGTGGTTTAAGCAGGAGGGGTGCAAAATGAGGGGATGGCACCATGTTAGCATGGAGAAAAATGAAAAAAAAAAAAAATCGAAACCCCCCCACCCATGGTAAAGATAAGAGGGAGAGGGGGGATCGAAAATTGATAAGGGTCGTCGGATGAGGGAGAAGGAGATCAGATGGTAAGATATAGTGATATGATGTGATGGTTTGTTGGGTAGTGGGGGATTTTCTAGATATAAAACTTCGGATAATGGATTTATATGCCAAACTTGAAATTCATGTGCCCAACCATTTAGACTTAGGATAAAACATTTACCCCTTTTCCATTCTCATGTACATGAAATATATCTTTGTAAGTTAGAAAATTAGGATAAATATTTTCATGCTTTTCAAATCCATAATACATTTCTGCCTACCCTTTCATTTTCCTTTCTTTTTCTAATCTAACATTTTTTCATATTATTTCCTTAGGGTGCATTTAAGATAGCAAACCCACATATCCTTTTTTTTTATTTATAAAAATATTTCCTTCTCTATCACTTATTCCTCCTATTTATTCAGATTGGACTTTTGAGTCAATCTCATTTTCTAACTAACTACTGATTTGGCAAGGTTAATGTTGTGAAAACAGCTCCAAAAATAGAAGAAAAGAGACATCAATGCCTTAGAAATTAGCCATTTTGAGGGGGAAACCTCCAATACATTAGATAAATGAACAATTATAGGATGATACAAATGAAAAAACCTCCTTCTATATATAGGAGTCCATGGGGTCAGAATATAATCCTAGTCGACCTAACGATAATAATGTAAGGGAGCAATAATAATAGTATGTGGGTTATAGGGGTACAACGATAAAAATAAGGGGGATACACTAATAATAATAAGGGAATACACTGGTAATATGGGGATCTAACATTCCCCTCTCCTTCAAAAAAGTGTTGTCCTCAACGCTTGAGTATCTATGGATGCTTCTATATAAAATTCTCATCCTCCCATGTAGAACCTTCAGTGGCAAAGTTCTTCCACTTGATGAGATACTCTAAAATTGATTGATTTCGTATCTCTCTAGTTCTTGTTTCTATGAATATTGTAGGTTCCAATATGATTTTTCCTTCCTCATCAAGTTTTGGCAATATTTTTTGAAGTAGAAGTTTCTCACCTATAACCTTCTTTAAGCATGAAACATGGAAAACTTGATGCACTCAAGAAGAAGCAGGAAGTTCTAATTTGTATGCCATAGTACCAATATTTTACAACACCTTGTAAGGACCATAGTATTTTACGATAATTTACTATCCTTCTTAGCTTGCTTGAGGGACATTGGTTTATATGGTTGTAGCTGTAAAAATACCAATACTCCTACATCAAAACTTCTCTCACTGCGATGTTGATCTGCCTATTGTTTCATTCGATTTTGTGCCAAATTTACGTTATCCTTTAAGATTTGGAGAACTTGCTGTTGATGCTCGATGTGATCTTCCACTGCTTGCACCTTAGAATTTTCTCTTAAATATGATGTGATGGATGGTGGATAATATCCATAAAGTGCCATAAATGGGGTCATTTTTGCTGTAGTATGGAAGGAAGTGTTATACCACCATTCGGCTAGAGGTAACCACTTGACCCATTGTGTTTGTTTATCAAATACAAAACAACAGAGATAAACTTCCAAACATTTGTTCACTATCTTAGTTTGACCATCAGATTGAGGATGATAAGATGAGCTATGAGCTAGTTGAGTACCCAAACAAGAAAAAAATCTTGTCCAAAAATTTCCACTAAAACTGGGATCTCTATTTCTTACCATAGTCTTTGGGTTTCCATATACCTTTTGAATTGTTTCCATAAATGTAGTAGCAATTGTACTGGCTTTAAATGGATGAGATAATGCACAAAAGTGTTCATAATTGGTAATTCTATCAACTACCACCATGATGACACTCTTTCCTTCGGACTTAGGTAAACTTGTGATAAAAGCCATTGAAATCTCCTCCCAACATTGACATGGAATGGATAAAGGCTGTAGAATGGTTGTAATTGTCTCCACTTTACTTTTTTGGCTAACCAAAAATTCTGCCACAAACCTTTGAATATCAGATTTAAGGCCATCCCAAAAAAATTCTTTCTTCACCCTATGGTAAGTTTTTAAAAATCATGAGTGTCCTCCTAAAGGAAAAGTGTGCAATTCCAAAACAATATTTTGTTTTCGTTGGGAGTTATTACAAATATATAAGTGATATTTGTACCATAAGGAATCATTTTTCCAACTGAATCTATCAGATGTACTAGGATCTTGCTGCAACTTTTGAATGAGTGTCCACACTTCTTCATCCTTCTTCCATTCATCCTTTGCTTTGGTTATCCAATCGGTTTGGATAATAGAAATTTCACAAAGAAATTCTTCCACCTCTTGATCCTTTATTTAGAGTGCATCTGCAACAACATTTAACTTCCCTCTTTTGTAGATGATTTCAAAGTCATAACCCAACATCGTTGGGACCCATTTTTTTTCTCTTCTAAAGATATTATTTGTTCCAAAAAGTGTTTAATACTATCATGATCAGTTTTTACCTTGAATTTTCTTCCCATTAGGTAAGGTCATCATTTCTTTAGTGCATGTAGTATTGCCAAAATTTCCTTATCATAAATAGCTTTTTGTAAATACTTTCATTTGATTGGATGACTTTCAAAAGAAATGGGTCTTCCTTATTTCATTAAAACAACAACAATTCCATTTCGTGAGGCACCACATTCCTGAATAAAGGTTTTTGTGAAGTCTGGCATAGCTAAGACTGGTGCTAGGCACATTTCCTCTTTAAGATGTTCAAAGGCCTTAGTTGCTTCAGGAGCCCATGAAAATGCATCTTTCTTCAATAATGTTGTTAGAGGGGCAAATATTCTCCCATAATTATTAACAAACCTGTGATAATACCCTGTTAACCCTAGAAATCCTCGCAACTTCTTTATGGTTGTGGGGACTTTCCATTCCTTAATGGCTCTAATTTTGTTAGGGTCTACCTTAAAACCCTCGTGAGATACAATATTACCCAGATATTCCACCTCTTGTACTCCAAAGAAACGTTTTGATATTTTTTCATAGAATTGTTTCTTCTCTAATAGTTTGAGCACCTTCTCAACATGTTGAACATGATCCTTCCAAGACTTGTTGTAGATTAGTATGTCATCAAAAAATACTAGCACAAATTTTATAAGGAAGGGTTTGAAAATGGAATTCATCAACCCTTGAAATGTAGAAGGTGCATTGGTAAGGCCAAAATGCATGCCCAAAAATTCATAATGACCCTCATGAGTTTGAAATTCTATTTTTGAAATATCTTCATTCTTCATTATAATTTGATGATATCTTGAACGAAGATCCAACTTGGTAAAATAAATTGTGCCATGTAGTTCATCCAATAATTCATCAGTCACAGAAATGGGAAAATTATCTCTAATAGTGATATTATTGATCTCCCTATAATCCAGACACATGCACCATTATCCATCCTTCTTGTGCACCAATACTTCTGGAGGAGAGAAATAACTTTGAGTAGGTTGAATTATAATAGCCTCTAACATTTCTACAATCATACGTTCAATTTCGCACTTTTAGACATAAGGATATTTGTAAGGACTAATGTTTGGAGGAACACTTTCTAGAATCAAATGAATAGCATGATCATGATCATGAATAGGTGGGAGTCCTTTGGGAGTTTCAAACACATTGCAATGATTGTCCAAGACATTTTCTAGATTTGGAGAAATAAATGATTTTGATGTTGGAACTTCTAGTGAGCATAACTGTGAAATTACACCTTTATTTTCTTTCTTCAGAAGATTTGTCATGACATTAGAGCATATTATCTATCCTGACTTCCTTGTAATACCCTATAATTCGATTTCCTTTCCTTCGGAAAAAAAATTGAAGAAAAGTTCTTTAAAATTAAAAGTTGCCATCCCCAAGGATTGTAACCATTTTAATCCTAGTACAACATCAACACCTCCCATTGGAATGGAAAGAATTCCACTATTCAATACATATTTCTCCATGGTGAGCTTGATATTATGGCATTTTCTAGAGCAATTTATAGTTCCTTCATTTGCAACCATCACTTGAAATTATGGTGTTGGGTATAGGAAACAATTCGATTCCTTGGCTACCTTATAATGAATAAAATTATGTGTACTACCCGAATCAATCAACACTATTACCTTTTTCTTCTTGATATTTCCTTCTACCTTAAGAGTTGGAGGAGTGGTAACTCTTGCCAATGCATTACACGATATGGTAAAACTCATTCCTTCTTCTTCTAGGGTTGGTTCCTGGTGTATATCCTCTTCTTTTCAAGTTTCAAGTTCATTTTCTTCCTCCTCTTCACAGTCTATGTAAAATAATTTATTCTCAGCACACTTATGACCTTTAGTGTATTTTCTATCATAATTGTAGCAAAGCCGTTGTTCTATTTTTTCTTCGAATTGTTGTGGTGTCAACCATGTAGGTTGTGGAAGTCTAGGAGTAGCAACACTTCCATCTTTATATATGTGAGTGGTAGGCTTCCTTGTCACCATAATTTTACATTCAATTTTTCTATCCAACTTGAATGTCGTCTCCAATGAATTAGGTTCCCAAACACGAACTTCATGTTGGATGTTATCCTTTAAAGTCCCTATGAAGACATCAATCATGTGTTCCTTTGGAATATCAGTTACCCTTATATTCAATTTTTGGAGGTCCTCAATGTGCTCCACCAATGATCCCTTTTGTTTGAGATTTATCAATTGGCTAAAGAAGGTGTTTCTCTTTTTATCCTCATAATGTGCTATCATTTCCTCTATAAAATTGACCAAGTGACAACTTTTTACTAGAGCAAAGGCATCAATACCACAAAAATGTATTTTTTTCTAAATTTAAAATTCCAATCTGTACCTTTTGTGTGTTTTGCACATTATTGAGATCAAAATATTTCTCCATTTGTAGTATCCATATTACAAGATCCTTACCATCAAACTTCCTCATATCCATATTTGGAATATGGTGGTTCTTCCATCCAACATTAGAGTTTATGAAATCACGATTAACATTTATTTTGTTCTCATCATGAGTTTCCTCTACCATCTTTTCCCCATTAGGAAACATTTCTTGTTTCAACTTTGTCAAACCTTCCATGTCTGATTTTAGATCATTCTTCATGTTTTCCATGTTTTCTTTCATTTTTTCTTCCATGTCATCCATATTAGCTTCTATGCGAGCTTCCATACTAGCCATCTTAGCTTCCACACCTTTCTTCAAACCATTCATATTATTCTTCAAACCATCCATATTCACTTCCATGCCTTTCTTCAAAACTTCCATTTCATTTTTTGTTTCTCTTTGCGAGAGTGAAATTTGGGGCACTTTCTCTTGTAATTTTGATAGATCATGTTGCATTTATTCATCTTCATGAGTCATAGTAGAGTATTTTGAGGGATTAATGGGTGTTGAATTCCTTTTAGGGGGGATTTTAGAACCCAATACTAATATCTATGCTTAATATGCCCTTGGAATCACTCAAAATTGGGTTTTCAAACAATAATTATGCAATTTGAAAAACAAAATACACAATTTTTTATTTCTTGTGAGGAGCTTGATACTAAAACTGAATTATATCTGTAATTTCGGATCTTAAATATCTGAAATTTTGTCTTGCAGTATCCCTCTGAATCTTCTTTCAAATGCCATAGGTCTGACTTGATTTGGATTCTTGAAGGAAAATTTCTACCGAATCTCCCATAATGACCTAATTATGGACTGGCTTAGTAGAAAACACTTGTACGATGTGCAATATCTCGCTGTTTCCTCCTTATTCTCTGAAATTGATAGACATGAAACAAAAGTATGTGCACTTGCAGCCACTATTTATAGAATTCCAATCCGATGCTCATAGAGAGAGTTATGACAATTTTCCCAAGGTCACCTCTTTCAGATGAAATTCGGGAGCCCGAAAAAACCTTAACTTCCACATATCATATATCTGAAAATATTGTGAAACAAGATCTAAAATATTTATAGGAATTTCTTAAAATTTTAGCTTCTCTCTATCAAAATTTAAGCATCCGAACCTTTGTAGTAAAAAAATTATAATGACAATTCCACGATGCCTTGTTTAGGTGAAATTCGGGAGCCTGAAAAAACCCTAACTTGCACAAATCATATCGCCAAAAATATTGCAAACCAAGATTTGAAATCTGTACATGGCGTTCTTCAAGATTTTGGCTTCGCTCTGTAAAAATTTTAGCTTCTGAACCTTTGTAGAAAAAATTTTACAAAGAGAATTCCATGATGACATGTTTGGAGCAGTGAAACCCTTGAATCCAAAGCTTTGATACCAAATGTTATGAAACCAGGTCCAAAAATATAAGAAAAAGGATATCAACACCTTAGAAATCAGCCACTTTGATGGGGAAACCTCCAATACATTACATAAATTAACAATTCTTGGACGATACAAATGACAAAACCTCCTTCTATATATAGGACTCCATGGGTTCACAATATAATCCTAACTGACCTAACAATAATAATGTAAGGGAACAATAATAACAATATGGGGGTTAGAAGGGTACAACAATAACGAAAAGGGGGCTACACTAATAACAATAAGGGAACACACTAGTAATATGGGGACCTAAAAGTTAAATGTTTTGGAAAATATTTATTCACTGACATAATTAACATGAAATTCACAGTTTTTCCATCATGATTAAGTTGTATGATTCCAAAAAAAGTTGAGTCATTATGAAATTTTAAGACAAGATGCACACAATATTACTGGATTTTGACATAAAGGAAACTAATTTGTGAGTAATGGGATTTCAATTTGCAGCACTTTCAGTATTATTTCTATTTTTCTTTTTTTTATGAAACCAAATAGAAAAGAAGAAGAAATGAGAGATCAACGCCTTATAAATAAGCCACTTCGAGGGGGAAACCTCCAATACATTACATAAATGAACAATTCTTGGATGATACATATGTTCAAACCTATTTTCTATATATAGGAGTCCTTGGGGCCACAATGTAATCCTAGTCGACCTAACAATAATAATGTAAGGGCACAATAATAACAATATGGGGGTTACAGGGGTACAACAACAACAATAATGGGGTTACACTAACAACAATCAGGGACTATACTAGTAATATAGGGACCTAACAAGCTCCTTTCCTTCAAAAAACTGTTGTCCTCAATGCTTGAGTAGCTCTGGGTGCTTCTGTATAAAATTCTCGTCCTCCCATGTAGAATCTTCAGTGGGTAAGTTATTCCATTTGATGAGATACTCTGAAATTGATCGATTTCATAGCTGTCGAGTACTTGTTTCTGTGACTGCTTTAGGTTCCAATATGATTTTCCCTTCCTCATCAAGTTATGGAAATATTGTTAGAATGGGAAGTTTGTCCCCTATAACCTTCTTCAAGCATGAAGCATGGAAAACTGGACGCACTCACGAAGAAGCAGGAAGCTCCAATTTGTATTCCATAGTACCAATATTTTGAAACACCTTGTAAGGACGATATTACTTTAACGGTAATTTATTATACTTCTTAGATTTCTTGAGGGACGTTTGTTTGTATGGTTGTAGCCGTAAAAATACCTAGTCTCCTACATCAAAAATTCTCTCGTTGCGATGTTGATATCCCTTTTGTTTCATTCGATTTTGTGTCGAATTTAGGTTAGCCTTTAAGAGCTAGAGAACTTCTTGTTGATGCTCGATGTGATATTCCACTACTTGAACCCTAGAACTCTCCCTTAAATAAGATGTGATGGATGGTGGATGATATCCATAAAGTGTCGTAAATGGGGTTATTTTTTCTGCAGTATTGAAGGAAGTGTTATACCACCATTCAGCAAGAGGTAACCACTTGACCCATTGTGTTTGCTTATCATATACAAAACAATAAAGATATCCTTCGAAACATTTATTCACTATCTCAATTTGACCATCGGATTGAGGATGATAATATGAGCTATGAGCTAGTTCAGTACCCAAACAAGAAAATAATTCCGTCCAAAAATTTCTTGTAAAAATGGGATCTCTGTCACTTACAATAATATTTGGGTTTCCATGTAGCTTCTGAATTTTTTCCATAAATGAACTAGCAATATTTGCATTTGATTTAAATAGATGAGATAATGCACAAAAGTGTGCATACTTGGTAAGTCTATCAACTACCACTTGATGACACTCTTTCCTTCAGAATTAGGTAAACCGGTGATAAAATCCATTGAAATATCCTCCAAACATTGACATGGAATGGATAAAGGTTGTAGAAGACGTGGGGTCCTAATTGTTTCAACTTTGTTTTTTTGTCAAACCAAACATTATGCCACAAAATTTTCAATATCAGATTTTAGGACATCCCAAAAATATTCTTTCTTCACCCTGTGGTAAGTTTTTAAAAATCCTGAGTGTTCTCCTAAAGGAGAAGTGTGCAATTACAAAAGAACCTTTTTTTTTAGTTGGGAATTCGAAAATATATAAGCGATATTTGTACCATAAGGAATCATTTTTACAACTAAATCTATAATATGTACTAGGATCTTGCTGCAACTTTTGAATGAGTGTGCACACTTCTTCATCCTTCTTCCATTCATCCCTTGATTTGGTTATCCAATCTGGTTGGATAATAGAAATGGAACAAGGAAATGCTTCCACCTCTTCATCCTTTCTTGAGAGTGCATATGCAACAAAATTTAGCTTCCCTTTTTTTGTAGAAGATTTCAAAGTTGCAACCCAACATCTTTGTGACCCATTTTTGCTGCTCTTTTGAAGATAGTCTTTTTCAAAAAAGTGTTTAAGACTATCATGATCAGTTTTTACCTTGAAATGTCTTCCCATTTGGTAAGGCCGCCATTTATTTATTGCATGTGTAATTTCCAAGATTTCCTTCTCATAAATAGCCTCTTGTAGCTACTTTCCTTTGATTGGATGACTTTCAAAAGCAATGGGTATTCCTTCTTGCATTAAAACAACACCAATTCCATTTCCTAAGGCATCACATTCGACAATAAAGGTTTTTGTGAAGTCTGGTGTAGTTAGGACTTGTGCTAGGCTCATTTCCTCTTTAATATGTTCAAAGGCCTTAGTTGCTGCAATACTCCATGAAAATGCATCTTTATTCAATAATGTTGTTAGAGGTGCTACTATTCTTGTTACACCAATTTTTGGTCATCTAACCTGTTATTATTAGATGAACCCAAGTACACCATGTAAGACCAATTTTACCCTAAGTAAAATTTCTTTCACCACATAAAATAACTTATTTGTTTATATTTCCTGATCATATTTAACCCAAAATAAGGAACTTAATTAAGTAAATCCCTATTTATTTCATTATTCCCTAAGAATAGGTTATTTAAATCATTATTTAAATAATATTCTTAGTTAAATTTGACTAAATCATCCATAAATAATTAAATAAACCATTATTTATTTAATTATATTCGCATCACTTCCCTAAGATGATAAATAAACCATTTATTTATTTATTATTTATAAAAAAAGGGAATTGACCCAAGTCAAGAACCCTTTTCCCTCCAAAAAATATAATAAAATATTCCTAAAGGGTGCTTCTAGAATTCGATTAATAATATTTTATTCATGCATCGAGTTCTAGACTGCCCCAATATTTTGCTATAAATAGGGGGGTTTTCCCCATTCATTAGTCACCTCCATTGCATTAGATCACTCTGGATCTACTCTTGGTCACCATTTTTCCATTTTTGTTTTATGAACTCCCATTGAGTTCCATGTTTGTTTTTCTACACCTATAAGAGAGAGAAATTCCAGATCTGAAACACTGAGGACTTCCAAGAACCCATCCCACTGAGGAGAATCAGAAAACACCTTTCTTGTTTTCCTCTCAGGTGCCCCATTCTTTAATATAATACAAATCATTCCTTTAAACATTTTGTTCTTGCCTTGTCTATTGATGCATGGAGCCATACTATATTTTATCTGATTAATGTCTTTTTGTGCATAGATCTGAATTTATGCAGCAGACTTAAAGATATTTTGCAGCCATAATCAATGTTAGGGATATTTTTTATGCGTAGCTAAAGGGATATTTTACGACGAAAGATTCATACTAACAATTCTCCCATAATTCTTAACAAACTTGCGATAATACCCTGTTAACCTGAGAAATCGGCACAACTAATTTATGGTTGTGGGGACTTTCCATTCCTTAATGGCTTTAATTTTGTTAGGGTCTAATTTAACACCCTCGTTAGATACAATATGACACATATATTCCACCTCTTGTACTCTAAAGAAACATTCAGATGTTTTTTCATGTAATTGTTTCTCCTCCAATAGTTTTAGCACCATGTCAACATGTTGAACATGACCCTTCCAAGACCTATTGTAGATTAGTATATCATCAAAAAATACTAGCACAAATTTTATAAGGAAGGGTTTGAAAATTGAATTCATCAACCCTTGAAATGTCGAAGGTGCATTGGTAAGGCCAAAAGGCATGAAAAAAAAATCATAATGAACCTCATGAGTTCAAAATGTTTTTCTCAGACTATCTTCATTCTTCATTCTAATTTGATGACATCTTGAATGAAGATCCAACTTAGTAAAATAAATTGCTCTATGTAATTCATCCAATAATTGATAAATACTGAGAATGGGAAATTTATCTTTAATAGTGAGATTATTGAGCTCCCTATAATCCAGACACATGCGCCATGATCCATCCTTCTTATGCACCAATACTACTGTAGAAGAGAAAGAACTTTGAGTAGGTTGAATTATACCAACCTCTAAAATTTCTGCAATCATATGTTCAATTTCGCTCTTTTTGACATAAGGATATATGTAAGGCCTTATGTTTGGAGAAACACTTCTTGGAATCAAATAAATAGCATGATCATTAAAAAAAATAGGTGGAATTCCTTTGGGAGTTTCAAACACCTTGGAATGATTGTCCAAGACTTTTTGGAGATCTGGAGAAATAGATGATTTTGATGTTGAAAGTTCTAGTGAGAATAATTGTGCAATTATGCCTCATTGTATTTCTTTAGAATATTTGTCATGACATTCAAACTTATTATCTTTCCTGGATTCCTTACGATAGGCTGTAATTCGATTTCCTTTCCTTTCAAAAAAAATTTCAAGAAAATTTCCTGAAAATTAAAAGCTATCGTCCCCAAAGATTGTAACCATAGTACTCCTAGTACAACATAAACACCTCCCATTCGAATGGAAATCATTGTACTATTCAATATATATTCTCCCATGGCTAGCTTGATATTATGGAATTTTCCAGAGAAATTTATAGTTCCTCCATTTGCAACCATCACTTGACATTCTGGTGCTATGTATAGGAAACAATTCAATTCTTTGGCTACCTTACAATGAATAAAATTATGGGTACTACTCGAACCAATAAACACTATTACCTTTTTCTTCTTGATATGTCCTATCTTGAGAGTTTGAGGAGTGGTAATTCCTGCCAATTAATTACACGATATGGTCGAACTCATTTCTTCTTCTTCTAGGGTTGGTTCCTAGTGTATATCCTCTTCTTTTGATGTTTCTTGTTGATTTTATTCATCCTCTTCACAATCTATGTAAAATAATTTTTTCTTAGCACACTTATGACCTTTATTGTATTTTCTATCACAACTGTAGCAAATTCGTTTCACTCTTTTTTCTTCCAATTGTTGTGGTGTCAACCTTGTAGGTTGTGGAAATCTAGGAGTAGCAACACTTCCATATTTATAGATGTGAGTGGTAGGCTTCCTTGTTACCATAATTTTACATTGAATTTTTCTTTCCAGCCTGAATGTCTTCTCTAATGAATCAGGTTCCCAAACACGAACTTTATGTTGGATGTTATCCTTTAAAGTCCCTATCAAGACATCAATCTTGTCTTCCTCTGGAATATCAGTTACCGTTATATTCAATTTTTGGATGTCCTCAATTTGCTCCCCCATTGAACCCTTTTATTTTAGATTTTTCAACTAGCTAAAGAAGGTTTTGCCCTTTGTATCCCTATAATGTGCTATCATTTCCTCCATAAAAATTGACCAAGTGAAAATTTTTATACAAGAGAAAAGCCATCAATACCATACAAATGTTTTTTTCTCTAAATGTAAAGTTACCAGTATACATACCATGTTTGCATTAAGCTAGGATCGAATATTTCTCCATCCCCAGCTCTATCCATGTGGGATCTTGCCATCAAACTTCCTCATATCCATTTTGGAATATGGTGGTTCTTCTCCAACATTAGATTTATAAATCACGTTCAGCATTATTTGTTCCTGTCATGGTTTCCTCTATTCTTGCATTATGAGCAACACTGTGCTTTGTCAGATCTTTGCTTTAACTGATCATTCTTCATGTTTTCCATGTTTTCATCGATCTTAGCTTCCATGTCATCCATCTTATATTCCATGCCATTCATCTTAGCTTCTATGACATTCTTCAAACCATCCATGTTAGATTCCATGCCTTTCTTCAAACCATCGATCTTATTTTCCACACCTTTCTTCAAAACTTCCATGTCATGTTTTGTTTCTCTTTGCAAGAGTGAAATTTGTTGCACTTGGTCTTGTAATTTTGATATGTCATGTTGCCATTACTTATCTTCATGAGTCATAGTAGAGCCTTCTAAAGGCTTAATGGGTGTTGAATTATTTTTATGGGGAATTTTTGAACCCAATATTGATATGTATTCTACAATATGCCCTTGGAATCAATTCAACTTGATTCTTCAAACAAGACTTCTGAATTTCGGAAAACCATATACACGTCTTTTTCTTGCTTTTGAGGAGCTCGTTATTAAAATTAAATTATATATTTGATTTTGGATCCTAAATATCTGAAATTCAACCCTGTAGTAGCCCTTTGAAGCTTATTTGAAATGCCATAGGTCTGACCTGTTTTGGATTCTTCAAGACACAATTATGCCCAATCTCCCACAATGACATACTTATGGACTGGTTCAGTAGAGTGAACTTGTACGGAGTGCCACGTTTCCCTGTTTACTCCTTCGGCTCTGAAATTTCTAAAAATGAAACTACATTCTGTGTACTTGTATCCAATTTTTACAGAAATCCAATCTGATACTCAGAGAGAGAGTTATGATGATTTTCCCACAGTCACCTATTTCAGATGAACATCAGGAGCCTGAAACAACCCTAACTTCCACAGATCATAGCTCTGAAAATATTGTGAACCAAGATCTGAAATTTTTACAGGAGGTTCCTCAAAATTGCGGCTTCGCTCTGTTAAAAATTTATCTTCTGAACCTTCTTAGACAGAACGTTATAGCGCATATGCGACAATGACCTGTTTGAGGTGAATTTCGGAAGCCTAAAAAATTCCTAGATTTCACAAAACATAGCTCTGAAAATATTGCGAAACAAGATACTAAATGTTTACAAGAGGTTCCTTAGGATTTCAACTTCGTCCTATGAAAATTTTAGCTTCTGAACCTTTGTATAAAAGTAGTTATAGAAAAAATTCCTCGATGACTTGTTTGGAGCAGCGAAACCCTAGAATCAAAAGCTCTGATACCAAATGTTATGAAACCAGCTCCAAAAATAGAATAAATGAGAGATCAATGCCTTAGAAATAGAAATAAGCCACGTTGAAGGGGTAACCTCCAATATATTAAGTAAATGAACAATTCTTGGATGATAAAAAAGACCAAACCTCCTTTCTATATATAAGAGTCCATGGGGCCATAATGTAATCCTAGCTGAACAACAATAATAATGTAAGGACACAATAATAACAATATGGGTATTACATGGGTACAACAATAACAATAAGGGGGTTACACTAACAACAATAAGGGACTATACTAGTAATATAGGGACCTAACAGTTTCGTGGGCTTTATTCTCTTTTATTATATCTTCAATTTTCTTTATTTTTGTCTTTTTATTCATATTCATTTTCTTTTTGACATACCCTCTTTTGATTTTATTTTATATATATATTTTTGGAAGTCATTTGGAAATTGAAAATAATTTATAGTGTAAATTTACAAATATGAAATACTCAATCACCTTGAGATCCTATTAAATATAGGACCCTAGCAGTGGCTTTAGTTAGGGATGGAGATTATCCAAAAGAAGTGTTAAGAACATATGATTAGTAGCCTTGAGTATCCCATGCTTATAATCTTTGCAGGCTTCAAATCTAATTAGAAAGTTACCCAATAAAGACTATGATATTTACAATAATATCAGAAAAACTCTTTATGCTAAGAAAAGTAGTGCTTCAACATCTTGCCATTGACAACACCACCAGGTAATTCTGCTCCATCTAGATCCTTAAGGAAGAATGCATTGTGTCCTATAAAGCATAGATGACATATGGTACCTTCCAAAGGTTATCAAATTTCCGATGTTTACGTTTATCCTCTCTCCTAGAATGACATTTCAAAACATTGTGCCAAATATTAAAATCATCAGCCTTAGTCCTCTTGTCAAAAATATTTTTCACATGTTCCTAAATAACTTGGGTTTTGTTATAGACTTCCTCTTTGGATTGCTGCAACTGTATTGTTTGATTAATCCTCCTTTATGTATCATTAGGTTCAACCTATAACTCTTGGACAATTTTCATGACTCTAACTCCTAAAGAGGATGGGAAAACAATATCCATTCCATAGAGCAATTGGTATGGTGACATGCCAATTAACTTCTTTATAGTGAGCATGTCTTCCCAAAGTGCATTAACCAACCTGTTATGCCAATACTTCTTGTTTTCCTCCAACAAATTTGCAATGATATTACCAAGATTTAATTTGATGATTCATCCAACCAATTACCTTGAGGGTAACAAGTTGTTGAATGACCCAACGAGATGTGGTATTTATCATAGAATTCAAAAATTTTCTTATATTTAAAGGTTTTACCATTGTCAATAATAAGTTTTCTAGGACAACCAAATCTCTAGAGGATATTAGTTTCAAGGAATTTGATTATTACAACATCTATGGAAAATTTGGAAGGAGAGGCTTCTATCCACTTACCGGAGTAATTTTTGGTTGTAATAATCCACTTGTGTTGGGTAGAGGAAGGAGGCTTGAATTTAACCAATGAAATCCAGTCCCCACTACAGGAAAGGGCTTTCAACTGAAATAGAATTTAATGGCAAGGGTAAAAGCTTTCTTTTTCCTTCAAAAATCTGGCATTTATGGCTTGAAGTTACTTTCTTATGAATGTCAGGGGAAAGGGTAGGTTAGTAGAAACCATGCCTAAGGATTTTTTTGGTAGCAGCTTCTCAGTAGAGGTGTCCACCACAATCAACTTCATGGAACTCCTCCATAATCCTTTCTGTATCATCCTTTAACAAGAATTTAAGTAAAATACCACCAGCATATTTCTAATATAATACATTTTCTATGATGAAAAAATTAAATACTTTTAACTTTAGAAATATTGCCTTTGTTTTTGTTAGACCAGGAGGATCATTTAAATTGAATAAAACATATATAAGGTCTTCATATGAGGGTGAGTTCAATAATGATTCATAGATAGGCGGAGAGGTATGTTCCTCTTGATCATCTAGTGCTACAAGAAAGTTGATGTCTAATGCATGGAAATTCAACTTTTCCATTAGTTTGATCAATCATATTCCTTTAATCAACTTGGTGGGTTTGATTTCTAAGTCATAGTTAAGGATGACAACAATCCATTTTTCTCATTTTCCATCAGATCCATTTTGTGTCAAAATAGCATTGACCACTGAATTAGGTACATATGAAATAATATGGGAATGAAAAATATATACTCTAAAGTCTTTTATTGCTTTAACTAATGCAAAGAACTATTTTTCCATAATATTTCATTTCAAAGATGCATCTCTTAAAGCCTTACAGAAAAATGAAATTGGTTGTTCAAATTATTCCTCATTTTTCATGAAAAAACAACTACAACAATGTGCTCAGAAGCAAAAGAAAATATAATAAAATATTTACTAAATTCTGGACAAATCAAAAATGGTTCTTTTTTCAATGCATGTTTAACTAAATCGAAGGATTGTCTAGCCTCAAAACTCCATCTGATTTCTTAATCCTTTTCAAGCATGCTTGTTATATTTCAAAGAAGCTCTGGAAGGTTAGGAATGAATCTCCCTAGGAAATTAATCTTACTAATCAAATATTGAAGCTCCTTGATGTTTCTAGATTGACTTATTTTTAGTATAGATTCAATTCTACTGGGATCAATCTTAATACCATCCTTTGAAATAATGTGACCAATAAGTTTACCTTTTTCAATGCCAAACAATGTCTTATTAATATTTAAAGAGATACCAAACCTTCTACACTTTTCAAACACTCTTGTTAGATGCATCAAATTTTCATCATCAATTTTTTGAATATATAGTAATGTCATCAAGATAAATCACAATAAAATGGCCAATCTCATTAGCAAAGGAAATATCCATTTCTCTTCGAAATGTGGCCCCAACATTCATTAACCCGAAGGGCATCTTCACATCCATGAAGGTCCCCCATGGATTAGTGAAAGTTGTTTTATCTTGATCAACTGCATGTACCAGGACTTCGTTATAACTTGATAAGCCATCTAATAAGGAAATCCTACTAGACCCTACTAGCTTCTACGAAATATGATCCATTTTTGGCAAAGGGTAGTTGTCTTTTAGGGAGACCTTGTTAAGGCTTATAAAATCAATACATAACCAAATTTCTCCAGTTTTCTTCCTAGTAGGCACTATATTAGACACCCATTTAGAGTATCTACAAGGGAAAATGATTTTAGTATCGTACATTGATGCGAGGATACTAGGTTAAATCAAATCCTAGCATATTAAAACCTCGTGTGCTTTCTTCACATTTAAAATTCTCAAAAAAAACTCTTCATTAAAAAAACATTTGCAACTGCTTAAAAGATACATAAATAAAAGAGATCTTATACAAAAAAAAATATACTGATATATAAATACACAAAAAATTCCTTGGCCAAATATTATAGTGGATGGCCTTTCGGCTCTCCGCCCTTTACAAGAAACTCTCAACCCATTCCTCACTCTTTCTGTGTTTCTCACTTTTTACTTGTATTTCATCCTCACACAATCCTCCTATTTACACATAAATATGAATTTATTCCACTCCATAAATTCCTCCACACAAAGCTCAACAAAAATCTAAATTAGATTTATCCTATTTTTGGACTCAACTAAGTCTCGTTTATGGAATTCCTAATCCCTAGATTATCTACCTAATTCAACTCCACTCACATCCTTAATTATTTAAGGAATATTTACAATAATCCTCACATTTATATTTTCTCTCTTAATTTATTTAAAATGAGAAAAATATTTAATAACACCTCACCCTCTAAATTACACAAATGAATAATGAAAATTTAGCTTTGATGCTCCTGCATCAGACTCCCCATGTAGAGAAGTTTCCATAGACTCCTATCTATAAGGTCTCTCGCTTTTCTGTAATAATGTGACAACCACAAGTCTTGATGACTTTCTCCCTCAAGGATTCCAAACTCTATTCTGCTGATGGTCCTTTAAAGTATCAACTCGATTTGGTAACTCATCACTCACTCGGTCAATCGGATTCCATCGACCTTTCCAGCACTTTGGTTTGCCAATTCCTCGGAGTAGTTCCTGTTTGTTTGATGCTTTCGTTTCCAACTAAGCTGAACACTCAAATTTCTGAAGCAAAGGATAATGAAGAATTTCTTCTTGACCACAACAATAGTCTTTGATTTCCTTTATAGAAACAATTTCCTCATCCGCTGTTGTACCTGCATTCACCAACAAACTGCTAGTTTTAAAAAGATAATACCTTTCGATCTCTTTTGATGCTTCAAGTACCAATCTCCCATCATCAAATTTTTAGATTTCAGTAGATCTTGTTTTGAACTACTGGCTCCTTTCATCTTTGTCCTTCTGGTTCAATATTTCTGTCTCCTTTATGTCTCTATAGACATAACTTTCTTGCTGCCCTTGATCCTTCATCTCAAATCCAAATAATTTCTGTTCAATTTCTCTAATTTCGACATCATATCTGTTAATGTCATTTTATATACCTATAGTCACATTATTATCTGAAAAGTTATAACATTCATTCAACTATATAAATGTTAAAAACATTTCATCCCTATCTCACATAGTAACTGAAATCTCTTCTGTATCAGGTTCTGCAGGCTTCATTTCTCCCTCAGGTTCCTTAAGCCATCATTCCAAGAACTTGATTTCCATGTGAAATATTTCCAGCACTTCATCACAACCTTCTATTTCATCACACTGCAAAATTTTGCCAACAATTTCATTAAACAAATACATTTTCTTACCTCAGAATATCTCTTCAGTATTTCCTTTATGCTCCTGCTCCATTATAGCTTCAATTGGCTGTCTTACCCCAAACAAGAATTCATTTATGATTTCTTCCCACTGCAACAAATCAGTACCTTCCTCCTCTGAAAGGAATTCTCCATCACAATTCCCCTCAAGGGTTTCCTTTATCTCTGTGATAATTTCACCAGACTATCCACCATCTTTCGCACATCCTACAAACATAAATAAACTGTGAGATTTAAAAATGAAAGACTTCATAGCCTCATATGCTTCTCTCAACAACACATCTTTAGATTCTTTTGAACTATCCCAATAGTTCATGAGATATTCCTCATTGATCTCTTCACCCAAAATTTCACCTTGTTCTAGGCCACAAATGGAAACATCCATTTTTAACTCAGCCTCTCTGAGTTCTGCACACCTCAACATCTTCTTGAGATTCCTCAGCTCTTCCGTCAACTGTATGTTTACCTGCCTTTACCTCTTTGCATGTAGTCTTTGCCACTTCACTTTCTTCCTCATGGTCCAACCATGTGTCTAGTCTTTCACATTTCTCTGCAACAATTTCATTAACAATTCAAGGTGAACTATTATCTCAGCCTTCTCCGGCTCATAATATTCATCAGTCAACTGCTCACATATGCCACTTACCTTGGAATTTTCCTTCTTCCTTATTTGGTTTAGGTCTTTCTTAGAACCTATAAAATTACTGTCAACAATCATCTTCTCCTCCTTTGTAAACTTCATCTGTTCATGTGTGGATTTCATTCAATCCCATTTTTCAGCAAGCCTTCCTAGTTGCCGTAAAAATACAAGCTCTCTTCCTGTGCTTGACCTCTTCAGTTCTTTGTCTTGGAATCATATCCGGAAACTCTCTTACTTCACTTTGCTGCAAACAACACTTTAGTAACTCATGTGTTACAATGACCAATTCTTTGGGTGTCTGGCTCCGCCGATCATGCACCCAACAAAATTAAGACCTTGATTTAGCTTACAACTCTTTGAATTCAAAATTTACATCAACATTTCATATTGGATGAAAAATACACCCTCTTATACAATAACTCAATATTAACTCCAACTATCCAAACTTTCATTTGACCCTAACATTATTTTTGATTTCAAGGCTTGACCCAACAATTATGATAGTGGATATTTCGACTCAATTCAAGTTATACAATTTTCCAATGAACATACACCCCTATTACATTTTTTTAGGATATAACATATTCATTATCTCTCATACTTCATTCTTATGAAAAATCATCAGTTTCCCATTATCATTTCACATGATATTGAAGTCTTTAGTCGAAATGCAATCCATGTTTTCCAAGATTTATTTTATGGTGAAAATAAATAAACCATTCAATTCCCAACATTCAAAAATACCTTCTCAAAATGATGTATCATACCTTATGCTCCCATTAAGGTTATCAATAAACCTTATTTTTGCAATTGAAACTCTTTGGACTGAACTCTTCTGTGTCGTCTTTGTCACAGTGAATACTCGCATGCCCTTCATACCATAAGCTCATCATTTTAGTGCAAACATTTTCCTACACTTTTATGCATCATACAACATCAGTGTATAGAGAACATGTTTTCAACCTCTTTGATGAATAACATATAATTCGTACATTGTGTCCCTCCTGAATAACTCCTCCTTAGGTGCCGCCACATGATGGTAAAAAAAAATATTCCACAAAATCAAGCAATTTTGTTTCCAATCCTAAAACAAAAATCAAAATAATTCTCCCATTCCAACTACAAGCTTTGGTCCAAAATGACTTAACCAAAACTGCAAAGAATCCACATTACGCATAATAAACCCTCTCACATAAAAATGCATACTTCTTTTTATATCACCCAGGATAGCACATTTTTTCATTCATTTCCCATTCATTTATATCTCTGCATTTGCAACATTTTCACTTTAATTTTGAACCACATGTTGCATATATAAATCATCTCCATAAAATATTTATTTATAATTTCAATTTTGGTTACGAAAACCTAAAACGTCAGCACATAACATGTTCAGTCATACCTTTTGCCTTGACTCATAATTCCACTACTCCACTCCAATTCATATTTTCTATCTAAGCAAATTGCAAATTTGCAATTTCACTTTTACTACTCCATGGCCTTTAATTATCGTAGATCATGATTGTGCTTGCAATCATTCAGATATCCATCGATCTCCGTTTCTTCTCTCTGAATATGATATAACTAAAACCCAAGCAAGCATATCACTCCTCCTCTTTGAATATTGGAATAAACATATTCCCCTCACGGAGCGATCAATTTTGTCGACAAAGTAGAAAAAATATTAAAACGAAGCAATATACGTTACGCTTAGAATGATAATGATTTGCAAACCATTTTACTAAAACTTTCCTTTCTCCAAATCTGAAGTGGGATGAATCTATTGAGTACATGATGCAGAAGTCACAATACAAAACATCAGTGATGTTAAATGCCCAACATTCTACGGCTCAACGACAAACCCAACTCTCTACCAATTTCAAGCCACGTCATTCTGCTAATTCGCAAATTCAATCATATAATTGGTGCGTCAATATTCAAACAAATTAATGCCTATGAATTCTCAAATACATATGCAGCTTACTGGTTACATAAGATTACATTGAAACTCCCATGGAAATTCAGTAGTGGCGTTATATGTCATTACTGCGCCTTTCCATGACCTCCACACAGACTCCAAGCACTGAATTCCACACACCATGATCTCATGGTGACTACGCCTAATTACTCATGTATTCTTCGCAGAAGGTATGTCCATTGATGCAAAGAAACACTAAACATCCTTCAATTTGAGCTCTCTCTAGCATCCTTGCAGTTAAGACCACCTGTGTATCCACACATCTATGGTATTTGACATTCCATTTACAGTGACACCTTCACCTACGCACTGTATATTCATGCCGCACGTTCCAACGCTCTCAATGCTTGAACACATTCAACTGTCCAATCTAGAGTAACTTTAACACCAACCGAATACAAACAAAATTGTGGGGGTTGAAAAACAACCATAAGGTTAAAGAGAGCTGAAATATGAAAGAAATATTGATGGAATCAAATGTGGATTAACAAGCACAACACTCCATCCACAACCATCACATTACACAAAAAAGAACCCAAGCTTGAATAATTTCTTATCAATATAGAGGTGATCTATGAGGGAATCCCTTTCTCTTGCTAATGGAGTGTGGGATCACAGATTCTAGTGAACAAGTTGCCACCATCCTGCCACCACAAAGATATCAAACTCTACTGAATTTCATTCTTTTTCCACGGCTGCGATGGGTGTGTCCTCTTGGACAATTCCATGATCTTCCGTAGCGAGAAGTACGCCAATCCAAATAAAAATTTGGTAAGGGAAATACCTATTTCGTCAATAGGGCTCCAGTCTCCGATACCTGACTATGTATGAGACTAGGATATAGAGTCGGGGTCGAAAACTTGGCAAGCGATGGAAAAATGGGATAGATTTTCGCTAATTGATCACAATTTGATCCTGCTCCACACAAAAACTCCATGATGTTAGTTCCTCTCACTGCATGCTTCCATTTTCTCCTGCGTTCTACCTTTGCCACTCCTCCGTGCATTGTGATCCCAACAAATTAGTCCACGCTACAAAAAGCAGATTTGAATCACAGTATTTAAATTTGATCCATGACAAATCGAATTACTTCATAAATACAGCTTATTTCATTACCCAACAGCTCCAACACCTGCATCCAACCTGCAACTCCACCACTCTAATATTCATCCAAAATTACATGTTGGAAATCTTCAGTTTTGACGTCAATGAGAGTTATGTGTGCCCTTGAACCAGTCTGGGGTTACGTCTGCCAACATTGTTTTTCCCAATACACAAACATTCCTTAGGCTCTTATACCAAATGATGCCAGGATACTGGGTTAAATTAGATCCTAACATATTAAAAACTTGTTTTCTTTCTTCACATTTAAAATTCTCAAAAAAAAAAAAATTCATTAAACAAACATTTGCAATTTCTTAAAACGTACATAAATAAAAGAGATCTTATAAAAACACAAATATACAGATATATAAATACACAATAAATTCCTTGGAAAAAAATTACAGTGGATGGCCTTTCGGCTCTCGGCCCTTTACAAAAATTTCTCAACCCATTCCTCACTCTTTCTGTATTTCTCACTTTTCACTTGTCTTTCATCCTCACACAATACTCCTATTTATACATAAATATGAATTTATTCCACTCCATAAATTCCTCCACAGAAATATCAACTAAAATCTAAATTAGATTTATCCTTTTTTTGGACTCAACTAAGTCTCGTTTATGGAATTCCTAATCCCTAGATTATCTACCTAATTCAACTCCACTCATATCCTTAATTATTTAAGGAATATTTACAATAATCCTCAAATTTATATTTTCTCTCTTAATTTATTTAAAATGAGAAAGATAATTGACAAAATAATTAAAACACCTCACCCTCTAAATTACACAACTTAATAACGAAAATTTCGCTTTGATGCTCCTGCATCATACATCTTTTTGACCTGTTTCTCAATCAAAGGAATTAGAATGGGATTTATTCTATGGATTTTTTGTTGTATGATACTAGTGTGATAGGCTTTAATATTTTCATATCTCAAAGAAAAAACATCAACAAATTCTTTGAATAAAGCCATGTATTCCTATTTTTTGATAGTAGGAAGTAATATTGAGAGTTTTATCATTTTAGGATTCTATTCAGTACCTATATTACATTCTTCAACATCTGCCCCTGTGGGCTCTATTTTTGGATTTTTTTCTACATCATTAAAATAAAAAATTTCTTCTAATGGAAGCAGACCTTTAGGAAAAATATTGTCTTTAAGCTACAGTACTTCAAGTTCTTCTTTTTCTGAATCAATTTCATGAAATCTAAATTCTAATTTATGTACAACTTCATCTATAGGAAAATTTACATCTAATTATTCAAACTATTTTTCTACATTAGGATGTACAACTATCTGATTTTCTACTTCACAATTAAAATATATGTTATTTTCCTCAAACTCATCTTTAGACTGTGAAAATTTTTCTATCTATTTATCATTTCCAAATACCTGCCAATACCTCATGTTATCTGGTACAACTAGAAGGTGTTTAAACTCCACTATATATTTCCTATTGGGATGAGGCATTTTTCATGTGCTGGCTGAAAAGGCCAGACTATTAGCTAGGATATTTTGATTTCTATATATGACAACAAGATTATATTCTATAAAAGTGTGAAGGAAATCAAGCACAACATTTCTGTATGCTCTGAACCTTGGATGTTTTGCAACATATTCTCATTTAATCTATTTTATAATCAATTCAGAATATCAATGAATAGAGATTCTTTTGGCACCTAATTTCCTTATAATTGAAAGCCTAAAAGAACTTCTTCATATTTTTCTATGTTATTTGCATTGAAATTTAGTTTATATGAGTGACCTTCTACATGATTGTTTCCTGAATTTGAGATCCACAAACCTACTCCTGACACTGCTTTACTACAAGCGCCATCAAAACTCATGTTCCTAAAAGATTCATTTTCAATGTTTTGTAGTACAATTTGTGTTTGATTTTCATGTGTTCCACAAACGTCATTTTCAACACTGGTGACTTGAACATCAATATGTCCATAATTATAAATAATGAAGGACTCTGAATCAGAGTGAACATAGTAAAGGGGGTAGTTATGTGGTTTCTCCTGACTACTCACCATATATTTCATCAAGGTTCCCATATATAATCTTCTCTGCTGACCAAACATTGGGATGGTATCATAATTCATGTCCAATTGTAGTGTCCCCTGTAATTTTTCTCCCCAAGAGCATGAAAACAAAAAGCCATACTTTGTGGGAATATCAACAAATATTATGTCCATTACTAGACTCTTAGATGGGATTTGGGATAAAGTGACACATATATCCTTAATGATACCTAGGAATCTAACTTTACTGGAATTAAATCAATATAAGTATTTGTAAGATTGAGTAATGTCAAGACCAAGCTTCTCCATAACAAATTTTGGCATTAAATTGTGGGAAGCCCCAGAATCTAACATATTGTTACTGAGAATATTGTCATGAAAATTGACACTGACAAAAAATGGTGGAAATCCTCCTTTTTGTGGCTTACCATAAAATTATGGACCAAATAATAGTTCAGGTTGATCATCATTTAACATGATATTGGTATATGTTTTTATTCATTAATTCAGTCAAGCGGATATGGCTTTTCAATTTTTCTAGTTCATTCTTAATATTAAATGATGTTTGAAATTTGTTTAAATTAAAAAATTCAGATTTATCAACCCTTTCTTTTGACATATTCTCTTTTTGGTTATTTGTGGTTGGAATATCTATTTGAGTAGTTTTGGAGGTACTCTAAACAATATTTTTAGCAATAATGTCAACTGCCTTTTTACCAGATTTTTCAATGGTTTTCTAGGCAACATTATTTGGGTATTTCTTTGAAGTGGTATCAGAAGCTTTCTTGACAGGGGTTTCATTATTATTTTTGTTAGAGTATCTGACGTTTTCTTACTTCTAAGATTATACTGTCTATGCACTTCCATTATATCATTTTCAAATCCCTGTTTATATTCATCTGATTCTTTTGAAACAAGTTCAATCTAGGATAATTGAAAGAGCTCTTATTCTTCCTGAGTAAGAAACATGGTTTCATCATTATTAATTCCCATTAAATTTATCCATGTTATCCTCTACCTCTTCTGCTATTTCCCCATCCTCATCAGCATAGTTCTCCTAAAATGGTGGTCTGATTTTCTATTCAGGACCCTGTTGTTCTCTTTTTTTGATTTGGGGAGGATTTCCCCTAGGATTTTGATTTAGATTTTGAGGTGCAAGTCGAATTTCCCTAGGGGAAACATTCTCATTTAAATTAATCCTCTCCATCAATATTTCCATGGGTCTAACTAAAGAATCAAATTTTTCATCAATAGAGGAAGTTGAACATTCATCTCTCATAGTGGCTCTTCCTATGTTTTTCATCCTAGGTAGCTTTGCTAGAAAATTGGCTTGTACACTTACAAAAATTCTTTTCATTTCCTCTAATGTTGAGATATTTCATTCTCTAAGCTAAGAAGACATATCTTCCTCAAATCCATCTAGGAATTTTAATAAGGCTAAGCCTTCTGGTGGTTTTATGTTGGTAGGAATTGCAATGTAAATAGTGTTAAATCTAGTACAATAGTCTTGAACACTTTCCCATGGTGCTATCCTAATGCTTTCATACTCAGATAAAATCCAAAGAGGGTTCTTTTTGTCTTCCCATATGTTAATGAATGTATGATGAAATGTAGGAATATCATTTATACTAGCAAGAGGTAGAGCTTTAAACCATTTTCTCACTTTTCCACTGAGACTTTGTGCAAATAACCTCAATTTTAGATTTTCCTCATCTACCTCATGGAGGTCAAAGCTATCATTCATCATATTTAAATGCTGTTGGGAATTCATAGGTCCACTTCCATCAAATTGTGGAATTTAGTCTAGTAACAATGTGGCATGTTTTCCAAAGTAGATTGAAGAGAAAGGGGAGTATGTTTGGCTGCCATTATAGGGATGTCAGGATGAACAACTTGTGGGTTGATCATAGGTGGTTACTAGATGAAAGATGGGGATTGAACCAATGGTAAAGGTTGAGATGAAACTTGGGTTTTAGGTGGAGATGAAGGTTGGATTGTAGTTGAGGATTTTGGAGATGAAGAAGTTTGAGTTGCTGGATGAAAAATTACTGGAGTAGTTGTAGAAACTATAGAAGGGGTGGGGCTTGTTGATCTAGGATGCATAGATTGTGATGAGGTGGGTGATTCTACATAGGAGGTCAGGTAAAAAAGTTCTACAAATTTCTTGACATAAGATTCATGAATCGAAAGATCTAGACCTGATACTAAACCATGAAACTTATGAAACTCTTGGATAGTTTGAAGTTCTATATCAGCATGAGAAGATTGAACTTCAAATGAATATCTTCTCAATGTAGCTTGGCCTACTAATATTTGATCTTCCCAATTGGATTACTTTGTTCTAAATATAATTTGTTCAAAGGGTAAGTCAAACTCAATATCTTGTAGAGTTACAAAGTCTTTTGGGAGTGAATCTGCTCTAAGAGGAGGATTGGTACTTCCTTAGATCTTAGCTATGCTCTTTATTTTTAATATTTTCTCAGGGTCGTCTACAATTACTATATGTTTTGGATCAGAATGAGATCTAGTAAAATATATTCTAGGAGCCAAAGTTATTATTCTAATGCATACACACTTATTATTTATAGTAATGAAGATAAAACAAATATTATTGAGATATTCTTATAATACAAGGTTTTAACCAAGGTTTGAATTTGAATGAAATTATAATTTTTCAAATTTTCCCCAGTATGGTTGCCACTATGTTATTGTTCTGTAATTTAAAATTTGGCAGAATAAACACAGAGGACAACATCAAACCACTTTGGAATTTGGGATCTAGCCCTACCAGCTTCAGCCTAGGGGTCTCTCTTTATGATTTAACTTTGTTTTAAATGGATATTAGGATAGCTATGATTGTACTTGGTTTTTGTTTGATTTTGATTGATTTGGTTGATTAAATCTGTATATTCCCATGAGACAATGGATTCAAAACATAAAACTAGATATTCCATCAATTTTTGAAAGAGTTATAACACGGTAAGATAGGTTGCATTTACTAGATTATTTTAGATTTTAAATGAATAATGGATATGGAAAAAAAATGAATTTTAGTGGAGACTGAAAATAAATTAAGTATTTTTTATTCTGACTTCAAGTAGAAAACATTTAAATTTTGAAAGCCACCATAATAAGTTTTTTTAAATAAAATTTCCTATTCATCACACCTTATGTTTTACACTTAGGAATTATGATAAATAGAGAAAGGAAAAAACATTTGAAAATAGAGAAACAATAGAAACACTTCACCTGTAATTAAACTGCATGAATCCTGAAAGAAGTCTTTGTATTATTGATGCTCCAGCAAAAACATGGAATTTAAAATTGTGCAGTAGGAAAAATATGCTCACAAATAAACATAGAATACTTCAAACAATGAAGTATTTATACTAAAATATCATAAACTGCTTACAATAAACATTTTCTCAAAAAAAATTGTATTATCAGCCTAAATTGAACATTAAAATCTAATTGTGATGAGAAATAGGCTCAATGTAGGTGATCTAGCATGATGGCACTCTATTTAAGGAATATATTGCTAAGTGGGCATATTTTTAGGTCGCGCTGGTTGTAATGATGGCTGATATTGTGTCACGTGTGCTAACTACAGCTGACTATGTGCTTTTTACCTTCCACTACTGAAACTCACTTAACTTATCCGATCGATATTTATCCGGGATAGTTAAATTAATGACCTTTCTGTATATTTCATCCACTTTGGTGTATTTAGAAAATTGTGTTTAACCACAAAGACACTGTTTATCTCATACTAGATGAAAATGTTATTGCTTATTGCTTCCAAAAATGCTTTACCTATCACGGTCCCTTTGATATTAGAGAATTTTGTTGTGTCTCTATTAATATGTTTTAATTTCTTCCCATAGTCCTATATTTCATTCAGCTTATCATTTATTACAAACAGAGATGGCAGGCCCTTCTATGTTAAGGGTTCAATTCTATTGAAGAAACTATTCACAGATATATCTAAACTGTGACATTTTTCTTCTAGTTGTATAATGAGGTTCTTCTTAGTAAGAGCATTCTTCACTTCTAAAATTTCATTTGTCCAGTCATCCACTCCCAAGTCATCCAACTCATATCTATTCTTAGAGTTTAAGAACTTTATGATGTTTTTGGAAATATTAGGAATGTCTCCAAGCTCCTCCTTGATGGTTTTAATGGCATCATTTTATTTCTCTATCAATTATTTAATTTAATCTGGATGCAAGGCAATATTTCAGTTATGGATTCAATGATATCTGCCCAGATTATTTATATAGCTTGGCCCTATGTATTTCCAATGGATACTCCCTCTCATACTTCTTCAACGTTTCAATCAACTTTTCTTCTCTTTCTATTTCAGCTGCATGTGAGCTTTCACTTCTGGACTTCTGATCCTGTAACAACTTAATTTGATCCTGAAGCTTCTTTATTTCTTCTATTTGGATTGACAGATTTTTCACTACCCTTGCTAATTTGTATGCTCTATATATTGTACTTGTTGTATAAGGTGTGGCTATGGGAATGGTTGTAAGAGGTATAACCTTGAAATGGACCGATCAAATCTTAGCAGAATTCTCTTTTTTCATGTATCATATTTTGCATTTCTGATTCCATCTGCCTTAACTGAGCATTATCCTCCATGATGAGCTTCATCATGTCTGACTTATGAGATTCTGTTTCTTTAATTTCCTTAGTCAATGGGTCCTCCGTAATAGGAATTTTCAGTTGTTTCATTAATGCTGCTATGTCTGAATTTTTCTTCTTTATCACCTCTTAAACATCTATTATGTTGGAATGATCATACCCAATTCTGACCAGTAATAATTCCAAAGAATTAATTCTTGAATCCTTAGCCATAGAAGATATTTTATCCATCTTGAGTTTTGACTGGATGTTGGCTAAGGAAACCTACAATTTGGACAAACTCATAACAGTATTAGTAAATGTAGATGAAATCATTTCACTTTCTTTCTTCTACATCTCTATTTGATCAATGGGATGGATGTCTTTGATGTCAAACACAAATGCAGTCTTCTTGTAATCTGTTGATGTCTTGGGCTATGAAATTTATGCTTGGAGAAAGGCCATACGAATTTTTCCCTTTTTAGAGTCAAAGGCCAACAAAAATTTACTCTGGGAAAGGGAATTATGCTTCCAAAATTAATTATAAGTTCTGGTCTTCAAAACTTCATTCATCAACTTAATTTCCATGAATGTGTCAATTATTGTTTTCTCTTTCTCTCCTGTGACAATTGTACTTGTTTGAATGACTTGTTTCTAGCCTTGTGAAGTTGTTGAAATGGTAGGAGAGAGTGTAGTTTTACCACTAACTTGTGAGGAAGTAGGTGTCTCTTTGTTGATGATGATGACTTATACTCTGAATATTTCCCTGGATTATCTTTGGGATTGATCTTGGTCCTCTTCTTGTACATAATTTTGAATTATTTTTTGGAAGTTTCAGTCACTGAAGGTGGATTTTCTTCCCTCGTCCTTTATCCTACTTTCTCCTTAGGGATAGGATTCAGTGATGTTGAAGTGGAGACCAACTTCTCCTTAGCCTCTTGCAGAGTGTTTTTAGTACACTCTAATTGGTTAATGTAGTTATCAATTTCTGGCCTGTGCATATGGATGTAAGTTGTAGAATTTTTTCCAGTTGTACCTCGTCGATGGTAGTTAATGAATATTAGGACCATGTGAAAGTGAGGCTGAATTGAATTTCCTTCAACAATTTGTCTGCTTCCTCCCCTGTTGACCCACTGTTACAAATGAAAGGTCATATTTTAGTTTTAATTATGAGTTAGGATTTATTCTTTATAGAAACAAAGTGGACTTCATCAGCATTGAGCATTGTCCTAATGTATTGTAAAGAAAAAATCCTCTTGGGAGGAATTTTGGGAGCTTATATGGGGCAAGATCACAACCATAGATCCTTAATTATGTGTAGTGATGCTATATATACCAATCTCCTCTTTGTGTTTGTTTTGATAACTATAAAACATTTCTTGATGTATTCACTAATTCTTGACTCAGAAGTGCTGCTTAGAAGATTGATAGATGGATGTACAAACAGTTCAACGAACTATTTGTATGAATATTATTTTTTCTCCTTCATCACCATTTTATTATAGAAGATGAAAAAGTGTTGATCACCCTCCTCATCCAATTTCTACATTTCAAAATTTAATTTGTCTCCCTAAAAATGAAAACTGATATATACGATAATAGAGGAATATTTAAACATCTCCTGAATTTGGAATTTGAAAAATTGCTCATGGATGGCATCTGCAAAGAATTGGCTAAAATTGAATAAGATAGAAGGCTTAGAATCTACAAAAAATAAGGTAGGAAATAACTGTGATAATTTTCATAGCACTATTAGGGAAAATGGAGGATGTGCAGGGAGGATTCTTCTTGGGTAATTGGGCATCTTCAACTAGAAAATTCTCAATGGGTGCTTCCTATGAGAAAGGGGTTTCATTTTCTGTGACAGGGGCTTGCATCATTTTGTCTATGGATTGGGTAGTTATAGTAAATAAAATCTCTCCTCTAAGAGAAATTATAGCTCTCTGGTTGGGTACATAACAGGTTTGACACTTCCTAATGAATTTATGGGCACTATGGGTGTGGGGAAAAATATAATGAGGAAAATTAGACTGTCAAAGTCCAATATCATTAGACTTATCAATGAATTTTTCTTCTATCCGAAAATACATTTCAAGAAACTCAAATTCGCACAGGGTTTCATGGATTTTATAGTCCCTGTCTTCTAAAGGTAAAACATCAAGGTCAACATGGGGATGGAGCAAGGGATTCACAAAATATTTCGGGCTTTTCTTAATAAGAGGCATGGTTGGATCTGGATTTTATGGTAAATGAGGGTTTTTGCTAGAAAAATGGCCGTCAATACTGTGTAACTCTCTAGGATTGGGAAAGTAGGTGTGACAGTTGTAGAGTATATGTTGACAAAGATTGGATTATATTTTCTGGCATTATTTAAACCTGCAACAAACATGCATAGAGTAGATAAATAGACAAGGTAAAGTTTCAGATGTTTAACATGCATGGATTTATACACAGATTAATTGTTTTCCCATTAATAGTGGTGCGGATCCATTAGATTATCAGTCATTGGAAAATTAAATTCATTAATGGTTGCATTAATGCAGGAACACATTTAATTGGAAACGATAAGGTTCTAGGTGGCATGATATGATGGGTACTCAAAGGGTGGATTGGTAGTTTTTGATACGACGGGGAAACTGCTTTTTGAAGGGGGTCCAAAGTGGTAAGTGGTTTAAGCAGGAGGGGGTGCGAAATGATGGGAAGGTATGACGTTATCATGGGCCCAAAATAAAAAACTATTTTTTTGTAGCGCCCCCCCCGCCCACCCCCTGCCCCACACCCCCTCGATGGTAAAGTTAATAGGGAGGGGGGGGGGGGGGGGTGGGGTGAAAAGTGGTAAGGGTCGTCAGATGAGGGAGTGAGAGATCGAATGGGAGGAGAGATGATGGTAAGTTAAAGTGCTGATATGATGTGACGGTTTGTCGGGTAGTGGGGGGGATTGATAAATATAAAACTTTGGATAATGTATTTATATTCCATATTTGATATTCATGTTCGAAACCATTAAGACTTGGGATAAAACATATACCCTTTTGTCATTCTCATGTACATGAAATATAATTTTGTAAGTAAAAAAATTAGGACAAACATTTTAATGCTTTTCAAAGCCATAAGACATTTCTGCCTACCCTTTCATGGCATGACCATATTGGTCATCTCATCTACCTTAGGATTTGTGTTTGAAGTTCCTGAAGATGAGACTTCAGATTTTTGCTTTATTTTTTCTCTATCAATCCCTCTTCTGAGCCTATCAACTGCTAGCGTATTAGATTCTACTCTAGTGCATTGTCCTGCATTTTTTTTAGCATTGTAGATATTCTTTCTCTAAATAATACTAATAATAAAGGATCAAAGGCACCAAAATAAGTGATTTTAGCTTAAAATTCATTAGGATTGATTTTAGTTGGTATTTTCCTATGCATCTTATTAAATATCTAAGAAAAATCAGATACTGATTGTCCTTTTTTTTTTTATTGCACCAAATTCATTGATATAATAGAGAATATATTTCTTATCACCATTTCCTTAAAAATGTATCATATATGGTTTTACTTCTAGTGATTCTACCAGATTTCAAAGATCTGAACCATTTCCTAGCATCACCCTCAAGGCTTTGAACAAAAACTCTCATCCAGAAACATTCATGTCAATGTTCATCTTGTTAGTATAGGCATAAAAATCAGCAAGGTTTTCTTCAGTTGTTACCTCTCACTCAGAACAAAAATTAGGCATATACTTGAGATAATATCCTGTAGGTAATTCATTCATAGGTTGAGGTAAAACCATAGTGGCATACCTTGTGGCAACAATTGCATCCATGCGGTTAGGGGGGGAATTTTGGACCTGCCAGGGTATGAGTTGTTTGGATTTTTCGAAGAAAAATTGGTTTATTGTTAAGAGGAGATGATGAAGCACCAAATTTTGACATAGAGACTATTTGTTGGCTATAAAACAAGGGAGGTACATGATTTTTTGAAAAATCAAGAGATAGATTTTGTAGTTTTTCTTTAGGAACAACCTTTGAGAAACAAGTAGTAGAGGTAACAAACTTTCATTTACTATTTTTCTTGATTAGCTTCTTAGAGTTAGGAAGTGGGATTATCAAAGGGGAATATGGGTTAGCCCTGATTCTAGCCATTCTAGGAGCCATGAATTCAATAATGGAGTCGCCAAGTATAAATTAGTCTGAAAAGACAATTGGAACTGTAAACCTTAAAGCCAGACCTATAAATTTGTAATTCACCCAGGGATAAACTTCAATTCGCCTCCCTGGAAATGACGCCAAAGATGGTAGTGCAAGGAGTCACTCCCTCACTGCAAAAGGAATAAGCCTTACACATTATAGCTCATTTCAAATTTAAAGGTTTTGAGTGGTGGGATGGCTTCTTAAAGAGTTTTGAAATGATTTTTTATCTTTTATACTTTTATGCATTTGGCAAGTTGTGGAAAGTATAAATGTTATGGGTAAATTGGTAGTATATAGAGTAGATTGTAACAAATGATATGAGATAGATAGCTGGTACTTACTCTAAGAAAAATGTATATCCTAAATCATTCACACAGCTACAAGGATTGCTCTTTACACAAACTCTGTTTTATGTAAGGTAAACAACATTTAGAAAGTAGAGTAAATGCATAAAGTATTTCATAAATCTTTCATGAAACCTTCACTAACATGTTCTACACAACATATATATATGATTTGCAGGAAACTGAATGGAAGATAATCAACTATTATATCCTCTAAAAGTTCTCTTACTCACACCGTACTAGCTACTGCAACTCATAAATCATAAGAAATAAACAATGAGAGAAACACACCACACATTAGATAGTCCTTGAATCACAAAATATTCTAGCATGAAGTTCACAAAGGAGTATTTTTATTATATTAAGTCCTCAGGTAGACCACCATCCAACCCTAAAATGGTATTTACAAATGGTATAGATAGAAAGAGAGGCACCAACTCCATCTCTTCTAAAAAGAAGGAACCACTATTCCTAGCATTACATAGCTGTTATAGGAAATTAAATCTATATCTGATCAAAATTTAACTGAAAATACATATGTAGATGAGAGAAGAGAAGAGAATTTGGACTAAACTGCTTAGTATGTTGACATTTTGCCCCTTTTTATGTTGATTTGTCTCCTCATGGCTTTGGTTCTTTAATAACCATATGTCATTATTAAATATGGCCTTCAGTCACCCAATAACTACTTACCAATCATCGCTTGTTATAGCCATCTCTTTATGAGTCCTTATATTTTCTGAACTTTCTTGGAAGATTTGCTGACAGATGTCAAAAATCATTTAAAACATGCGCTATCGGAAATTCCAGTAAGAACCTGTAGCTGAGAAAAAAGTGCAATTCTACTAGAATTTCCGATAGTGCTCTATTTATTTTTCAAAAATGCACAACAAACACTTGAAAAACCTGTGCATACTATACACTTCGAAATTTGAGCTCTTGTTAAAAAATGCACTTGATAAGAAAATAATTATTTTATTAGGAGAACTTATTACCTTTCTTCCATATGGGCTGCAACATCAAGAAGATTATCCAAGTCTGATTTGTTATCAACAATTGATTTTGATCTTGTGGTCCTTGTGGCTGTTTCTTTGACAATGCTATTTTCCTCCTTTGAACCCTTTTCAATTTTCATTATTTTTGAGGGTCATGTTTGATGATCTGAAGGGGATTTTATTTTGTATTTATTATTTGACTCATTAGTCTATATCCCTTCAGATTTTCCTTCTACGTCTATGACCTCTGTCAGAAAACTTGGATTATGTAGGGCCTTAGATTTGAGCCTGAACTTGAAGCTGTCTCTCATGTGTCTTTTTCTGGTACCAGCAACATTTTTGGCATCCTCTTTCTTTCTCTTGCTGCTAATATCATACCCTGCATATTTTAGGAGCTCTTCATCATACTTAGTGCGCTGGTATTCCTTTTGAATTTTTATTCATTGTTTGCTTCAGAAACTTCTAGTAGCACTCACGTTTTGGATTTTTCTATGGTTGTAGACATTCCTCTCCATTCTCTAGTATAAACATTATGAAAAGTATAAATGGGAGATACCATGTTCATGGATTTAGCTTATTTGTTAATGATATCTCTCCTTTCTCCAACTTCTTCTCAAGCTTGACTGAAGGAGTCATTTCTTTCTTGGTCTTAGATTTATTATGGATATTCTCCTTCTTAGCCTTTCTCTTTGTTATTCTAGTAGGCTGAGGGTGTTGTTGAGAAGCTGGAGATAGTTGAGTTGGAACATATGTTGTAGGTGCAGGTTTTTTTTCCCTATAAAACATAAAATGGTCCCATTATTGATTTTTTTTCCTTAGTTCTTATTCAACCAACACTTAGATAGCATCTTCATTATATAGGCTATATTCTGAAGAAGCTATGTGTGTTTTAATCCTAGATGACATTTTTTTCATGATCTTCAGAAGAAATAATGGCAAGTTAAGGTTCTTCATACCTGCAATATGAAAAAAAATCTCATATGATAAAGAACAACCACAGTATACCTCCTCTCACAGGTTGGGTAAATTTTGATGAGCTTAACAGCCTCAGCCCATTCATATTTGAGCTAACTGCTAGGAATTCCTTTGGCCCAATTGTGATATTTGTTTCCATCTTTAAGGAAACTATTGGGGTCCCCTCTAGTGATAACTTGGCCTTTAAAAAACTTTTATCCTTCCTATGGATGGTTGAATCCCCCAACAATTGAATCTGATGATACCTGCAATCTGAGACCATAGATGGTTGCTTCTTATACATTAAAAGAGTGTGAAAACTACTGAGCTAATCATAAGTGATAGCTTCCCAGTCTTGAACATAGTGGATACCACCCTGCTTGAACAAAAAACCTTCTCACATTCGAATTAGAATCCACTAGGTCAGCTCCTTGGGGTTCAATTCATTTTAGCTTGCCTCCTCTTTCGGTCTTCTTCATTAATAAATAAGTTTGTTTGCTGGAATATGATAGATGGAAATGTTAGAGGAGCTTCACCTAGCATGTGTTGTTATGTCTTCTATGAGATATTGTCTGAAATATAAGAATCCGTTCTCAAGTTGCTCACTGGAAAATCTCATTTTCCAAAAGTTAAACTCAACACTAATATTCTTTCCTACTTCTCGATGGTTTAAAACATATAAATTTGTTTACATTCCCATTCAACACATTTTTCATCATGTTAAGTAGTAGCAGATAGTAGATGAGAGTAGTGATGATGTATAACTGGGAAAAATGGAGGTGATGTGATGCAGGAGCATCCTGCTCAGAGTATTATTGTTCCCTTGGTTGATTATGGAGTGATGTTTTTATGAATTTTGTGTGAGAAATATATGTGTGAGGGTTTTAATTGTAAATATTCTCAACTATCTAAAAATATCAAGGATGGTTGATGTGTGAATATCTCACAGAGATCTTAGGGATACGAGATCCTCTAATAGAATTTAGTTGAGTAAATTATGGAAAAAATCATGGATTTAATATAATCCATAACAATGTAAATATTTTTTAACTTGAGTGTGCGTATGACGAAGGGAGAGGAGTGTTAGTGTTAACATAGAGTAGAGAGAATAAAATGGATGGCGAAAGCTTTTGAGTTATGTAATTACAGTTTTATAAATGAAAGAGAGTGGCCAGACAAAATGTAATATCCAGTGTGAGGAGGTGACCAGGCTTAAATAAATGGGTTGTAATTTGAATTTGATTTTAATATAAATCTAGTGTTTATTATTATGAATATTTTGTTGTTTTGTTTCTGGAATTTGAGGTAACGTAGATAAATAAAGATATTTGTAAATTGTTGTTTGTGTCTCGTTGAGGTCGAGAAGAGTCTGAAGCCTGTGGCATCTTACGTCATACTTGTGCTTCTTAACATGAATATAAATACTGATACCCCGATGGCAGAAAAGGAAAGGGAAGGGGTGACGAAGTTTTGTTGATGAATCATCTGTTGGATTATCGAAATTGTGACCAAGAAGGGGAGTGCAATCTGCAGGATCAGTCCATGGCTTCTGGATCGGATCACGGGCATTTCGCCAAAACAAAAATATCCATGGTGGATAAGAATCTCAGTCCTCTCGTTAAGACTGTCATGACTAGGTGATGTCTTTTATAACTATGAATTATGCTATCTCTGTGAGTCACATTGTTTGTGTTTTGTGCGTTTGGTATGGTGCTCAACACAGATATATATAACTGCATTCCAATTCACATGGTAAAGGGATCAACATTTTGTAGACAGCGTTGAATTCATATTAAATGGTTGTGCTTGTTTAGATCTTCTTCTGTGACGGGGTAAAATTATTACCAAAAAATACATGCTTATATCAAGAAAAATTGCATTTACCCTATGCTTGAGTTTTAATGTTCAATGAAAAATTCATAGGAGGCTTTAAGGGTTGGCTTCGTAAATATAATTCTACTACACTAGACACTTTTCTTTCTATAGAAAATTCTTTGTTTTATTGCTTCGGATTTATATGCGCGGGCCCATAAACCAGGGGATCCATGAAAATTGAGAAATATGTAGTTTCTGTACGTCAAAGTGGTATCATATTAGAAGAAGATTCTGTGTCAGAGCTAGAAGAAGTTTTCAGAAAATCAGAGGCATAGTGGAAGCAAAGGGAAAAGAAAAGGAGTCAAATTTAGAATTTGATTGAGGTAAATATTTTTATTTTACTGAGTTTGGAATATTGATTTAATTTCGAAGAATTAATGAAAAGGAGTATGGAGAATCTTAGGAAAGGTTTAGATAAATGTTAGAGTAGTCAGGAAGAGTGTAGGAAAAGTATTGTAGTGATGAGAGTAGAGATGAATATATTACAAGAATGGTTCTAAGAGAAAGTGAATGAAGACTTAAGACATGGGTGGAGAATAAGGAAACGGGTCAAGTGGAATCTATTACAACAGAAATGGAATGCTATGTTGATGAACAAACTTGGACAAATACATATTTATTTGATTTTGAAGGAGAGACTCATAGGAATTGAGTCACAACAAAGAGGATTTGCTAAAACCCATAAATCCCATGGTGGGGAATTGGTGTTTGAAGAATCAAAAGAGATCAAGAGCTCTTGTATTCTTAAAACTGATAGTTTGTCTCTGAATGAAGGTATGGTACTAAATGGAGAATTTGTTGTTATAGAGACATCTAATGACCATTGTTATGATCCAGAAGTATTTTGTGAACATGAAGGAAATTGGGATGATTTTTTATTCCATGAAGTTCAGAGTGCAGCACCATTAGAAAAGGAAGCGACAACCAAAGATATAAGCCAAAGAAGTTGAGACTGGAGAGATTGTAACGAAAGGAGGAAAGGACACCATTGATAACATCAAATGGGTTAATGTGATTAACGAAGAGGAATTACTCTTAGAGCATGATGGAGATAACTTCTTTAAAGATATACAAAATTTGATTGATAGTTCAAGTAATGATGATGATGGTAAACTTTCAGATTTAGTTCTTACTAATCTCACGATGATAGAGTTACCTGGAAAAGCTATAGTTGCCGACAATGAACTAGTTCGAGTCTCATTCAAAATTTGGAAACCACAAAAATGGGTATTCAAGTTTTTGTGCGTAGTTCACGAGTCTATATTTCTAGAACAGAGGATGATGTGGTATGGAAAGTCGAGAATCATGTTTAAAACTTCTCTGAAGATATTATTCTGGGAATTTTATGCCAGACTACATAATGAAGTTATTCCTTTGAAGGACCATCAGCGAACTAGAGTTTGGAATCCTGGAGGTAGCAAGTCATTCAGACTTGTAGCTATCACATTAATATAGAAAAGTGACAGACCTCATAGAGGGGAGTTTATGATTTTTTTTTTTCTACATCAGGAGTCTGATGCAGGAGCATCCTGCTCAGAGTATTATTGTTCCCTTGGTTGATTAAGGAGTGATTTTTTTAGGAATTTTGTGTGAGAAATATATGTGTGAGGGTTTTAATTGTAAATATTCTCAACTATGTGAGAATATCAAGGATGGTTGATGTGAAAAGATCTAATAGAGATCTTAGGAATACAAGATCCTCTAATAGAAGTTAGTTGAGTAAATTATTAAAAAAATCATGGATTTAATATAATCCATAACGATGTAAATATTTTTTAACTTGAGTCTATGTATGATGAAGGGAGAGGAGTGTTAGTGTTAACATAGAGTGGAGAGAATAAATTGGACAGTGAAAGCTTCTGATATATGTAATTACAATTTTATAAATGAAAGAGAGTGGCCAAACAGAATGTAATATCCAATGTGATGAGGCGACCTGGCTGAGATAAATGGATTGTAATTTGAATTAAAATTTTATATAAATATAGTGTTTATTATTATGAAGCTTTTGTTGTTGTGTTTCTGGCATTTGAGGTAACGTAGATAAATAAAGATATATGTAAATTGGTGTATGTGTCTTGTTGAGGTTGAGAAGAGTCTGAAGCCCATAGCATCTTACGCCATGTTTGCACTTCTTGGCATGAAGATAAAGACTGATACCCCGATGGTGGAAAAGGCAAGGGAAGGGGTGATGAAGTTCTGTTGATGAATCATCCGTTGGATTATCTAATCTGTGACCAAGAAATGGAGTTCGATATGTAGGATCAATCCATGGCTTCTGGATTGGATCGCGGGCATTTCACCGAAACACAGAGATCCGTGGTGGATAAGAATCTTGGTCATCTTGTCAACACTATAATGATCAGGTGATGTATTTTATAGCTGTGAATTGTGTTATCCCCGCCAGTCACATTTTTTTCATTTTGTGCGTTCGGTATGGTGGTCAACACATATATAAATAAATGTGTTCCAATTCACATGGTAAAGGGATCAACGTTTTGCAGGCAGCGTTGAAGTCATATTAAATGGTTGCACTTGTTTAGATCTTCTTGTGTGATGGGGTAAAAGTATTACCGACAAATACATGCTTATATGAAGAAAAATTGAATTTACCAAATGGTTATGTTTTATTGTTGAATGAACAATTCATAGCAGGATTTAAGGGTTGGATTCATAAATATAACTCTACTGCATGGCACAATTTTCTTTCTATAAAAAAATCTCTGTTTTATTGCTTTCGGTTTATATGTTTAGGCCCATAAACCACAAGATCCATGAAAATTGAGAAATATGGAGTTTCTCTATGTGATGATGTAGATGATTATGATTCACCTATTCATATGGATTTTTCTTATGATTGTGAAAATAATTTTTCTCTACATTTTTAACCAATTTCCTTCAAAGAATTCTCTTCTCATGATGAATGGAAAGAAGTGATTTCAAAGGAATATGATTCCTTGAGTTAGAATGACACCTGGAAGATGTTTGATCCTCCATTAGGACCCAAAATAATTGGCTGCAAGTGGGTCTACAACAACAAGTATAAATTTGATGGCTCACCTGGAAACCACAAATCGAGGCTTGTGGGAAAAGGTTTTGTATAGAAGGAAGGGGTTTATTATGAGGAGACTTTTACCCCCACAAAAAAATGGGATACCAGTGAGCCAATATTTTCCTTGGAAGCTCAGAATGGTTGGAAAATCCATCAAATGGATGTAAAAACCACTTTCTTCATTGGAGTTCTGGAAAAAAAAAAAATTACGTCCCAGAAAGAAGGATTTTTTGTGAAGGGTCAAGAACAAAAAGTATGCAAGCTTGTAAAATCCTTGTATGGCCTCAAGAAAACACCATAATCTATGTATGTGAATTTCATTAAGCATCTTCTAAAACTCAACTTCAAACATTATGATCTTGATGATGTAACCTTGTTTGTCCTGAAAGTTTCCAAAATAGTTATATATCTTGTGGTGTATGTAGATGATATTTTGATGACAGTGGACAATGAGAGATACATTTCCTCCATGAAGAAGTAGTTGATGAAAGGTTTTGAAATGAATCACTTTGGCTATGTTCACTACTATATTTGTATTGAAGTAACTTATCATCTGCAGTTTATATTCCTCTCTCAAAGGAAGTAAATTGGAGATTCATTGAATATGGTTTCCATGGCTAAGTGAAATCCTTTGACTACTAAAATGAAACATAACTCAAAGCCCACATCCACTGAAGGAAAATAATTTGTGCATGAAACAAAGTATAGAAAACTTCTAATAATTCTCAACTGCCTAACTACTACCAGACCGAGCATTTCATTTCTTGTTGGAATCTTGTATAGGTTTATGAAAAATCCTTATGAAGTACATTGGTTTGCTGAAAAAAGAGTTATAAAGTACTTGAATGACACTAAATACCTTTCACTCAAGCATACACAGGTGGGTGACTTTAGCTTGATTGGATACCCTGATTCAGACTTCGATGGAGACAAAGAAACTAGGGTATCTACTTCAAGATTGTTTTATGCTAATGATTATATATATATATATATATATATATATATATATATATATATATATATATATATATATATATCTGTATATATATCTGTATATCTGTATATATATCTGTATATCTGTATATATATATGTATATATATAGATATATATACATATATATATATACAGATATATATATATATATACAGATATACAGATATATATATATATATATATATATATATATATATATATAGACACATGTACATTTACATATACATGTACATCTACATCTACATATACATATAAATATACATTTTTTTCTCCAGTAGATTCCAAAACTGAGGCAGGATATGTTGTAGCAGCTGACGAAAAAAAGGAATTTGTGTGGCTCACAAAAATTCTTGATGGTTTGCAGGAGAAAAAAATGCATTGAACTCCTTTCATGATTGCCAAAACTTCTGAAATAAAGTTGGAAAAGAACCCAAAGTTCCATGATCAAACAAAGCACGCCAATAAAAAATACCATCTAATTTGAGATCATGTTGTGGCCAAGAAAAGCCATCTACACCATTGTTCCACAAATTAAAATATCACAGACATCTTCACCAAAGCGCTTGGAACAAAAAAGTTCCAAGGATTTAGAATGATGCTTGGAATCATCAAAATCCCTTCATATTAATGGGGGGAATGTTGACACCTAATATTTTGGATTAGTAAATTCATGTAAATAATGTAAATAAAATATAAGGAGATTAAGAATATGAAGACACACTCGGAGGTGAAGCCCAATATTCTCTCCCTCTATGTATATATCCATGAGTAATGTTAATGTAAAATCAAAATTCACATTGTGGATTTACATCCTGGCCTAACACCATTAATAAAAAATTCTTCCAAATATGTGATGTTAACTCCAAAGCGCTTTATAAAAAAAAAAACTAGAAATTATAATATAGCTCTGGGCTACTTTATATTATATTATCAAGGGCTTCAAATCAATACTATAGTGTTTTTTGTGCTAAGAATTCATAATAGGCGCCAAGATATTTGGTATAGCTCCACTATCATATAATTTTGTCTCAAGACATGCTGCAAAGGGTCCTCAACCTCTTTAGCTCTCCAATATTTGACTTTTGAAGGTCCTAACTTTTACTGCAAATAACTTATGATCTTGGCAAAAAAAAAATTTGTCTTCAACATAATACTAGAAATCTTGTTCAAATCTCTTTCCATCTACATGGGTTTCAACTAAAATTGAAATGATATTGAGTTATAAATGTCTTCAAATTTATTGCACCTTAACCAAGTAGCTCCACCACTATCGTTCATCATTCACCTCGGAAACATGTGTCGATGTTCCTTCTTACAATTTTTTATGCTTTGACATTGTGTTACCTATGATATGGATAAAACAAAACTAACAATGCTTTTCCAACATCTTCCTTATGCCAACAACACCTTCTTTGGGAGCAACATATCAATGAATGACATTAATGAGAATTTATTTGACAACATATGGATACCTCTCATCATCTTCATTTCCTTTGGATTCAATGCTTTTCCTTTGCCGTCAATGGAAACATCAAGAATGCTTTTATTTTCCATCAACGATAGCATATTTCCAACAACAATATGTATCAACAAAGGCATATTATACTCATAAATATGAATAAAACTATGAATATATGGAATACAGTAATGATTGTGCATTCATTTGTAATTATTAGAGGTATGCATATATAAAATAGTCTGAAAATAACGAATCTATTCATTTATTTCATAATTGTATATTATGCGTAATTGTAACCATTTGTCATGAATGTGAAAGTAGACCTAGGTAATTGATTGTATACATAGAGGAAAAAGGGGATAAAATGAGTGGAATTTTTTCTTATAGTGATGAATAATGCTGAAATGAAATTCATAAATATCTCTGTATATTAGTTCCTAGTGGTCGACTTTTTCCATGGGTAGAATATTTCTATTTATATTACTGGTAGGGAAGTATTTAAACAAATAAATAATTCCATGTTAGATCTATCTTGACTCTAGAATTGATCCTTGTTGGCACTTTCTATATCTTGATATAATATGAATCTGTTGTGAAACCAGCTCCAAAAATAGAAGAAAATAGATATCAACGCCTTAGAAATGAGCCACTTCGAGGGGAAAACCTCCAATACATTACATGAATGAACAATTATTGGATGATACAAATTAAAAAACCTTATTTCTATATATAGGACTCCTTGGGGACACAATGTAATCCTAGCCGACCTAACAATAATAATTTAAAGGCACGATAATACGTTCAATTTCGCTCTAACATTTCTGCAATCATGTGTTCCATTTCGCTCTTTTGGACATAAGGATATCTATAAGGCCTGATGTTTGGAGGAACAATTCCTAGAATCAAATGAATAGCATGATCATGATCAAAAATAGGTGGGAGTCCATTGGGCGTTTCAAAAACCTTGGAATGATTGTCCAAGAGTTTTGGAGATTTGCATAAATATATCATTTTGATGTTGGAAATTCTAGTGAGAATAATTGTGCAATTACGCCTCGTTGTTCTTTCTTTAGAACCTTTGTCATGACATTAGAGCTTATTATCTTTCCCGATTTCCTTGCAATACCTCGTAATTCGACTTCCTTTCCTTCTAAAAAAAATTTCAAGAAAATTTCTTGAAATTTAAAAGCTACCGTCCCCAAAGATTGTAACCGTTGTACTCCTAGTACAACATCAGCACCTCCCATAGGAATGGAAAGAATTGGACTATTCAATACATATTCCCCCATGGTTAGCTTGATATTATGGCATTTTCTAGTGCGATTTATAGTTCCTCCATTTTCAACCATCACTTGACATTCTAGTGCTGGGTATAGGAAACAATTCAATTCCTTGGCTACCTTACAATGAATAAAATAATGGGTACTACCTCAATCAATCAACACTATTACCTTTTTCTTCTTGATATGTCCCTCTATATTGAGAGTTTAAGGAGTGGTAATTTGTGCCAATGCATTACATGATATGGTCGGACTCATTTTTTCCTCTTCTAGGGTTGGATCATGGTGTGTATCCTCTTCTTGTTCATTTTCTTCTTCCTCTTCACAATATATGTAAAATAATTTCTTCTCAGCACACTTATGACCTTCAGTGTATTTGCTATCACAACTATAGCAAAACACTTTTTCTCTCTCTTCTTCCAATTCTTGTGTTTTCAACTTTGTAGGTTGTGGAAATATAGGAGTAGCAACACTTCCCTCTTTATGGAAGTGAGTGGTAGGCTTCCTTGTCGCCATAATTTTACATTCAATTTTTCTTGCCAACCTAAATGCCTTCTCCAATGAATTAGGTCCCAAAATGTGAACTTCATGTTGGATGTTATCCTTTAAATTACCTATGAAGAGATCAATCTTGTGTTCCTCTAGAATATCAGTTACCATTATATTCAATTTCAACCATTTGAGGGATTTACCTTGCACATAATATTCCCTCTAAAGGTAGAAACCACGTAATAAGGTTCTTGGCTAACGCCATTTGGAGCTTGGAGACATTAGCACATACCGAAGCCCACAATATAAGGGCACACCATTATGAAGTGTCCACTTGTTGACATTGGTTTGTAAAATATTTTACACAATTAATTTAACGACTTGTTTTACTGGAAGGCTAGGGGACACATAGGATCTTATGCAAGATTACAAATGGTGTCCATTTGGGTTCAATATCCCTATATGAGATCCTAACATTCTAAATGAATTAATTGGAACATATAGGGTGTGTGTAGAGAGCAATAAGCCTCCATAGCAATAGACAACACTCTACGGATCCCCAAAGATGTTCAAAGAATCCTAGAGATCCACCTTCGGGACAAGAAAGATGCATTTGGTACACTATGACAGGTTGAAGCCACAGGTACATCACACACATGGAAAGTGTACCAATACTTCTATGATGACATGGAAGCATTAATTCTATCATATAATCACTTACAGATGATATGCAAGCATCTTCGACTCATATGGAGACCCATGAGGTCATTAGTGTGTCCCCACACCCATTGTGAGCACCACAGATTTATTTTTTGGAGAAAAAGGGGCCACCCCTTGTCTATCACTTTGGAGGATTTTATTCATCATTTTGGAACTTATGGACATCTTTATGATTTTTTGGAGGGCCCTACGACATGTATAGATGATTATTTGGCGTCCTTCGAGTCTTATTATTTCATTTGTGAGCTAGCTTGGTGGGCTTGTCACAAAACGTTAGCTAATTTCAACATTACTTTATTTTTAGGGGCTAATTTATGCCCATTAGGTAACTCAAACTCCTAATTGGTGTATAAATAGGATTTGGATGGATTTATTTGTATTATCTCTTGGATTTGGATCTCTCTCTCCTTACAGAACTTCACATTTTTTTCCTTGGTGGATTTTTTTGGGTGATGGATGAGTTTTGATGTATGGGTTTTGATGGATGGATTGGGTTATTCTCCATCTTGGAGTTTCTTATATTGAAAATTTGATGTTGGTTTGATAAAATTTCTGACATTTAAGTTCAAATTTAACGCTAGTTTTCATTTTGTTGCATAAATTGGAAGCTCGCTATAGTTAGGGATAACTATTGCAAATGTTTAATGATGAGTTATGTGTCTATTTAGCTTATTCTATGCATGGGCCATGTTGGATAAATGAAATTTCCTAGAGATCATGTTATCTTACTAATACTTCATGATTTGTAACGAAGTATAAATTCTTTAAAGTCACCTTTCTTCTCTTGCCTCTAACATTGGACGAAGTTGACATTTGGAGCCTCCTTAAGTAAGAAACAAAATTAATCCTCAAAGTTATCTTTGGTTCCATATCCCCGAGTGAAATTAGCCATTGGTACATAAAAGGGTGATCATTTCAACCCAATTTTTCTGCTTTTTCCTCGCTTACCTAGGTATAGCCTCATTAGGTTACCTAGGGCATCTATTTGCCAAGAAACAGACCACAAAAAAATTAATCTCCTAGGATATACTACGCTTGTGCCTCGCCTAGGTATCCTCCAAATATGAAGGAAATATGATGGTGGAATCTTGGGATACCCCAAGCCCTAGCTCCAAGATCACATTTTTCCCTCGTGTTCCCAAGGCTAGTACCGAATATGATCTATTTGACATATTTGGGTGAAAATTATTGTTTGATCCTTTCCCATCACCTTGGGAAGGTTAAGAATATAATTTTTTGTTAAAATCCATCCGCTAATCAGGGCTGGGTCCACTTGGCCTCTTATAGTATCGTTTCACACCAAGGAGTATTTTCTAAGGACTACTCGAGAATCTAGGTCCCAAGGGATTTTAGCGATTGGGAAAATCCTCTATGAGTCATATGGTTCTCCCTCAACCCTCCAATCCTCATCCCCTTTCCCTATAAATTTCAATCCCTTTATTAACAAGCAATCAACTTCCATTCTTCATCCTATTCTAGGGAAATAGTCGAAGGGGTCACTTCTAATATATTTTTTCATATTTCCTCTATAAATGGCTTCCTAGAAGATTTGGTCTCCTCCCATCAGTGAAATTCTAGAAAGAGAAGGGAGCCTTAGTTGTGGTGACAGTGGAATAAGTCTCCATCATTGCCCTTAACCTAGTAGTTGTCTTTTCAGGTAAAAAAATTAGGTCACCTACTAGTTTGAGTGGTAACATGTATGACTGTAAACTGTAATATTACTTGTAATTATGTCTAAAGTGAAATTCAAAGTGTTGATATATGAATTTGAAGAGTCATGATGTGACTTAATGAGTCATTTTGTAAAAAAATTGAATATTCATGAGGGGAATCAAAGAGTGACAAAGGGGTATGTGAAGAGTCAACCCCTTTTTCATAAATATATCCTTGTAACTCATGTAAAGGGATTTTTGGAGCTAATATTTTGGCTAGGCTTAGGCTTAGAAAGAGCTTGGGAGTTTTGTGAGGGCCTTGGCTACTGTGAAACATAGATGGAGTAGACTTGTTTGGAGGAGCAAGTGTTGTTGAATTCATGCTCCACTATTGGGGCTACTCGTTCTTCAATGGTGTCTGTATGACTGGAACTTTCACATTTAATAAAATTCAAAGTCAACACGCTTTCATGCATATTTGGTAAATAAAGTAGGATTATTCCTGTTTTATTTGCAATATATGGTATTTAACTTACACTTATGATTATGAACCACTTTGTTTTAATTGGTATAAATATTATTTAATGTATGGTTTTGTATTAATTAATCATGGTTAACGTGTGAACTATTTAGCATATTATCTTGTGATGTCATTGTGCTCGTGTGTTCCTTTTAAGATGTGTACTATTATGGGATTTTAAAGGGATCACTTCCTTTTCCCTTTGTTTGTTGGAACCTTCATGTGCCACATTTGAATTTCTGTAGTGTCATTGTCTTGTTCTCACCAAATACATTGTGCATCACTTTATGCCTATTCATAACCAACACATATCATTAACACTCCATTGTCGCGACTCCTACTCCAAATGGTGTGAGGTATAATTGTGACCTCATATCGGGGATATCCCCTAAATGTTGGCAGGTCCAAAACTATCAATAGGGAGATTTTTTAAGTGTCTTTTAGTCCATTCCACTTCCTTAAGGTGATGGAAAGTAGTTGGTATTGTCATGTATGACTGGATAATGATCAGATGATATTGATATATTTATTATGATTATGATTATACATGTATTGCACTAATATGGTTGATCTGGTAGACGAGATATCCTCCCTTGAACTATACTGAGGTATGTTGGTTATGCTTACATTTTTGTTTAGTTGACATGGTATACTTGCAAGAAGAATATATAATATGAATATCAAGACGGTAGACTATAGTTAATGATATTGTCCCTATAGCTCTAATGGATAGCATGGTGATAGGTACTCTCCTGATATAACATACACTTTAAGAATTTTTAAGGACGAAATAAGAATTTTCAAGGTATATAATGATAGAATCATTCAAGAAGAATAGAAACAAGCAAAGGTTAATGAATTTATCCTTCAAAGCTTGTCAGATTTGTAGATGTAGGGGTCGCTTAGGATTATCCATGGGTAGAATTATAGGACTAATGGGGCATATGTGAGTAGGGATCATGCTAGGCACAAGTCATATAGATATTCTACAATCAAATATGGAAGGTTTTTAGACATACCAGATAGTATATTTGATTGGCGTTGGTTCTATTCAAGTTATGGTTATGTAAGTTACCATGGTCATTATATCTATCATCCTTATAGGAGAAATGACAGGAAATATTTTGCAGATGAGTTAAAGAAAGTAAAACCACCTGCCTTTGATGGATAACTGAAGAAACCAGAATATGTAGAGGCACAGTTACTTGGGATGAAGAATTTATTTGAGATACATGATTACAGAGAGTATATCAAGGCCAAAATATAAATATTTATCTTCAAAGGGAAAGAAAACATCTGGTGGGAAGATGTGAAGTGGGTTACAAACATGAGGACATAAGAGTTGAGTTGGCATGAATTCAAGGGACCTTTTAGGAAGAAATATTTGTCAGAAAGGTAATATGACAAAAAATCTAAGGATTTATATGAGCTAAATATGGGATCGATGATAGAAAGGAGTACACGACCAAGTTCTTTTATTTATTGAGGTATGTACCATATATCAAGGATGAGAAGGCCAAATATCTTATATTTTTCAGTTGATTACCTTTTCCATTTAGGTATGATGAGTCTCGATCAATTGAAGAAGTCATTGGTAAGTTGAAGCACCGTTATGAGAAACCAAGGAGTGGTCAAAAAATATCAACAAGGATGGAAAGGGAAAGAGAAAGGTAAAGGAAAATGGAATTTGAAAGGAACAAGACCACAGGATGCAGGCCAGAAAGAAAATATTTCACTTTACAAGAAGTTTAATGGACCTCAACTTAGAGAAAAAACATAATAAAAGTGATGGTAAGGGACGACTGCAATGTTGCACATGTGCTAAGGATCACATAAAGAGATATTGCACGCAGAATTAGGGTGGAAAACCTTGTATTTATAGGGCACATGAGGCACAAAATATTGGGTATGTTGGGTAGAGCATTCCTCGTATGTATGCAAAATTGGATAAAAGACAAATGAGTCACAATGCATCTATTATTGAGATGGATGGTAAGCTTTTGATCTAGTTATTCATATTTTGAATGAACTCGAATTTAATTATAGCTATGTTAATCCTGACATGGTTGTTAAGTGTGGTTTGAATAAATAAGTGCATGCAAAAGCTTGGTTATTGCAATTGGATACAAGTACAAATAAAATAGTTCATCATTGGGTAATAGCTTGTAAGTTCCCAGTGCATATTTCTAGTGATAAAGGTAAGAATGTCGAGGATGAAAAGGCTCCATTAGATATTGTTCACAAATATTTTTGTGGATCGATGAAAACACCTTCATTGGATGGTAATGTTTACTTTTAAACTTTTATTGATCCCTACAGTAAAAAAACTTGGGTTTATCTTCTGAAACATAACTCTAAATAATTTTCTATATTTAAAAGATTTAAAGCTATGGTATAAAAGGAAAGTGGAAATAATATTAAAATTTTGAAATAAGGTGAATATATGCTAACAATTTTCTTTTATTTCTGTCAATCTCATCAAATCAAGCAGAAGTTTACTGTATGTTATAATCCACAACAAAATGGAATAACTAAAAGGAAAAATAAAACTATTATGAATATGGCTCAAAGTATGTTGTAGGAAAAGAATCTACAAAGTGAACATTGGGGATCATAAGTGGTGGCTTACGTTGTTTATATCCTTAGCAAAATTTTGAATACGAACATGAAGGACCAAGTTCCGGAAGAAGCCTGAAGAGGTAAGAGTTGTAATATATCTCATTTAAGAATTTTTTTATGTGCTGCTTATGCATATGTTCCCAAAGAATTGAGAAATAAGTTAGATGAAAGAAGTGATATTAGTTTATATTTATTGGACATAGCGAGGAGTCTAAAACATATAGACTTTATAACACCATCACGAATAAATATATTACCAATAGAGATGTTGAGTTCAAAGAGGAAGAATCTTGGGATGGAAGCATAAATAAATTTGTTGCATATGGAACTGTATTATCTCATGGAAATGATGATGAATATGAGAAATAAATACAAGCCGCACAATTGATTCCATATACGCCTACTACAATCACTTCAACAAGCCAATCACCAAGAGTTGGTCCATTAAAATTTCAAACACCAAGAAATGAAGAACATGGTGAACCGTCATGTTATGGTGAACAACAAAAAGCAATATTAGATTTGATTAATGAATATAATCCTACAATATGTACATTAAAGAATAGAATTAAAGGTCGGAATATTAGACATTTAAAAGAATTGTATGAGCAGAAATATGAAATAGATCATGTTTCAAATTTTCCATTACTTCCATATGATCCAGGAAACTTTGATGAAGTTGTGAAAGAAAATTTTTGGATAAAAGACATGGATGAAGAAACTCATGCTAAAGAAAGAAATAATACATTGGAGCTTCTAGATTTTCCTAAAGGTAAAAATTTTGTAGGGGTTAAATGGATTTAAAAAACTAAAGTGAATGATGAAGGTGAAATTGAAAAGCATAAAGAAAGACTTGTAGCTTATAGGTTCAACCAATAATCTGGTATTATTATAAAGAAAATTTTTCACCTGTAGCTAGAATTGACATATTAATAATGATATTATCTATTGCTGCAAAAAAAAAATGGGAAATATATCAGATGGATATTAAGTCTTCATTTTGAAATGGTTTTCTTAATGAAGAGTTTTATGTGAAATAACCTCCTGGGTATGAAATTAATGATTACAAAGATAAAGTTTACAAATTAAAGAAAGCATTATATGGATTGAAACAAACACCTGAAGCATGGTATAGTAAAATTGATGAATATCTAAATAAGAATGCATTCATCATAATTCCTAGTGAGCCAACTCTATATACAAAGGTGGACGAGGAAGGTAAAATTTTGATTGTGTTTGTGTATCTTGATGATTTGATTTTCATTGGATATCATTCAATAAATTATTTTAAGACGAGCATTAAAACAAAATTTGTGATGGGAGATTTAGGCCTAATGAAATATTTTCTCATCATTGAAGTAATTCAATGTGAAGATGGTATTTTCATTTGTCAATCTAGTTATGCAAATGGTATATTGAAAAGGTTCAAGATGGAAAATTGTAATTCAGTTACAACCCCAATTGTAATTGGTACAAAATTCAGTAATAATGATCATGGTTCAAATGTTGATCCAACCTTGTATAAGAAATTGTTTGGAAGAATCAAGTCAGTTGTAACCCCAATTGCAATTGGTAAAAAGCTCACTAAGATTGATCATGGTTCAAATGTTGATCCAACCTTGTATAAGAAATTATTAGGAAGAATTATGTATTTGACTGCAATAAGGCCCGATATAGTGTTTATTGTAAGTTTAATTTTCAGATTCATGAAGTCTCTGAAAAGTACGAATTAGCTTGTTGGAAAAAAAAATTTAATATATATTCCTCAAACAAGAAATTATGGTATCCCACATACATATGGTTCTTATTTTAAACTAACTGGAATATAGATAGTGATTTTGAAAGAAATATTGATGACATGAAGAGTACATGTGGGAATCTGTTTAGTGTTGGTTCAGCTGCAAGTTCTTGGGAATCATTCAAGAAATTCATTGTGACTATCATCAATGGAAGTAGAGTATGTTGTAGCAACAATAGCAACATGTCAAGCTATGAGGATCAGAAGAATTTTAACTAAATTGTTGCATGCATAGAAAGAACCAATTAATATTTTATGTCACAACAAATATCGTATTGCATTATCAAAAAATATTTTTTTCCATAAGAAGAGTAAATATATTGATAAGAAATATCACTTGATTCAAGAATTAGTAATCAATAATGAAATATCTAGAAGACAAGTTTGAAGACATATTTACAAAACCCTTGGCAAAAGAATTGTATGAAACTAAGAAAGAAAATATAAGAATATGTATGATGCAACAACATTTTTATGTCATAGCAAAATTTTTCGTTTTTGGGTGAAATAAATAAGGGGATAATGTCAAAGTAATTATTTCACCGTGCACCATCTTCCACTATCACCTCACCACACAATGCCATTGACTACACAATGTCATTCACTGCATCCTCCGTAGCCTCACCACAAACTGCCATTCAAAACACTTCCTTGTCTCATCCAGTTTCTACCAGTCACCACTGCCTATGATCATACCTCCTCAACTTTTCAGAATTGAAATGGAACCACACGAAATCATTATTGTAACTGAGGTAACAGACAACTTTTTTTTTTAATTATTTAATTGTTTTTTTTTTTTAAATAGAGATGCTCAGCTAGAGGCAATAGTCCCACTTGGCTTTTGTATTTTCATGAGTAAATTAGCAGTTGTAGCTATGGAGTTTGTATTTCCTATATACATTGTTTCTTTCAAGGAAAATAGTTGGATTGTCAATGTTTTGAGATGCAAAAATAGTGTACTTAATTCCTTTATTTCTGAAAACAGTTTACTGGTCGTTAGAGAATTTTTTTATTTTTTTCCATAGAATTATCCCTTCACGGGAGCATTATGTAAATTTTATGATAATCCTCCACATTTATCAGTCAAATATAACAGAGGACTGTAGATGACTTGTCTGTATGACTTTTTCAGAGAGTTTGTGTTGCATATATTTTAAAAACTTTAAAGCAATTTCCTCATGAGTTCAAGTTGTAACCCTTTCCCATTGAGTTCGAGTTATGCTAAAATCTCCCAATGAAAAAGAAAATTTCCATTTGATCAAACATTATATGAGATATTCATTCTATCCTTCTTCCATCAAATCACTTATCCACGTGATTATTTCCAACAAAGAAATTATTTTTGAAAATTTTATTGTTCTACCAATCTGTTGCAAACATAGATGATAATGAAACAGATCTTATCATGTTGTGGCTAAGATAGTCCAGTGGTAAGAGTAGAAATGTAGAAATTTCTCAAACCTTCATTTTCAACTCTAATGGTAAATTCTTTGCGTCTAGTCTCCTCTAATCTCTTCTTCTTGTGCTTCCCATATTTGTTTGTTAGACCTTGCTAAACTTTCGCAACATCTCCTCTTTCCCATATGAAATTCTACAAGAATATGAAACCTATGATATAATGGAGGATATAAATTATTTCTCCCATTTTTTTTCAATGTCATAATTTCGGAAAGTTTTCAATCTTGCTTATCATAATTGAAACAATCAATACATTTTCTCACAACATTTATTTCCAATAATCAAAATTTTCCAAAAGTATAACCCTGGTTATATGTAAACTAATTGTTTGATTTAAGTCATATTGTCAGATTTATCAAAATTTACCCAAAAATATAAATATTTATTTCAAACATCATCACAATAAACGACAATAGAAAAATGATTTATATTATTCACAATAGTGAAAAAGAGTTACATGCTAAGAATGAGTAATGAGAAATAAGAAAATCTCTATTATGTTAGTATTCACATCAACTGCAATGCCAAATAGATTACAAGAAACAACTGGTTACTGGACATGGAAATAAAAAATACTATTATATTTCGGTTTGGGTGAGTATGCAAAGATGTTTATAATGATGTTGCCAATGTCCTTGACTATTTTTGCATCCTTCGGATTGACGAGACTGTGAATGACGACACACTTGGACACTCCTTAGGACACATTATGACACCTAGTCTCCAATCCATTATGTACAAAGATTTTTTTAAGTCCTTATGACACATTAAATAAATCTAGTATCACAATATATGTGGCTAACAGACTATCTCACACAACCATGTCATCATATTTTTCGGATTTTTTATATACATAGCTAATTTAAGATCAAAGAAATCATATAGAAATAAATTCTCAGGCATATATAGTCTCACCTCGGATTAGACCGCAACACCTCTGATTTGACCACATCATTAAAACCTCATTTAACATGCAACCACTATCTCTCCATAGATGGGGTTTCAACTAAGCAATTTAACGATTACTATGATGAATAATTCCATACCGATTATTATAGAATTTCCATGATCATTATTTTTACTACTGCTGAGAATATTGATAATCAATAACACAGAGTTGAAGACATCAACCTTTACTGATAATTAACCGATCATTCCATACTCCCAAACCATATCTTCGCTGCACCCAATTTATATATTTTTTTTTTTCATAGAAAAAATACAAGTCAGCTTTAAAATAAATGCGTGAAAAAAATGAGCTTGACATAAAGAACAAAAAAACTCTTCTTTAGTCGAGTGTTATATTCTCTAATAAGCCTCACCACGCTGAAACCTCAAATTTTTGGATTTAGGGTTTTATCTAGAAAAATGTTTCCCTCCTTAATATCTCAATGGATAATGCGAGGCTGAGAATCCTCATGACGGTAAAGAAGCCTGTGAGCTACTCCAAGAATGATGTTATACCACTATTTTCCAAAGACAAAATTTCACACATTTCTAGGTTTAGTCAAGCCCATGAATGTTATAATCAAACTAGAAAAATCCATAAGGAGCACATATAGATAAAAGGATCACCAAATACTATCTTTTCAAAGATGTTAGCCATGTACTCGTAAACAAACAAATTTTCCATTCCCGTAGCACAATAGTCTTTACTGTCTATCCATCTCAACAAATTATATTCAATAATAAAAATCCTTGCAAATAAAATCTCAAATTTACATCAAAATCGTGGAAATCGTGAAAAATACAAGGGGAGAAGAGTCTCTACCTGCTCAATTTTGATTTTGTGCATCCTTGCAACTTTTTACGATCTAAAGTCTAAATATTCATATTAAAAAAGTTATACATTATTTGTCATCATTGACATTCTCGACAAATGGCAAATGGTGCTTCATTCATTTTACTACCTTTAGTACTATTAAAATATGACAACAAAAGTAAATAAAGCAATTCTAGGAAAATTTACTTATTACCTGTTAGTTGGTTGTATAACAAAATGAAGTTAGAATAACTAAATAGCCCAAGTTAAATTGGATGACCTGAGAGGCTTGTAGGTGGAGGAGAATCATTCTTGATTAATAGAGTTTCCAATCCCTTGCCCCATGGAGGTTTCCTTGACACCTTATCAAGGTTTTACCACATATATTTGTGTATTTACCTATGTGTGTTTATCTTTAAGTTTCATAGATTTCTTTCTTGTTTTATAAATTTTGGGTTTAATAAGTTGTATCAGATCAAGTTGAGTAAGGTTGTTAGAGAATATCGAAAAAGAGTCGTTCTTTCCCTTGTTTTAAAGATTGCACCAGTGAATTGAGTGAGCCAAAGCTTTTGTTGCTAGAGAAAAAGAGGCGATCGACGGAGATTGGTGCCAAAGACATTGCTGCTGGAGAAAAAGGTGTTGTAGCAGAAAACCTATTATGTTAAAGATCACACCAGTGAATTGAGTGAGCCAAAGCCGCTACTGCTGGAGAAAAAGAGGTCGTCAAGGGAGATTAGTGCCAAATCCACTGCCATTGGAGAAAAAGGTGCCGTAGTAGAAAACTGTTCATCGGCCATCGAGGGTGACTGCAAAATTCAGTTTTCCACTGTCAAAACAGACATGACGCTGGAGAAATACGTGCCCAATTTGAGTGCTCTCCACTGTCAAAAATTAGTGCCCAATTTCTAGCACTGTCTAGGCTACAGAAAAAACCCGGAGGGTCTACAAAGGATTTAACACTGAGGTTCCCGGAGAGGCATTGTTGTTGCACACTGCTGCAAGAAAAGAAACACTGTATGTGAATAAGCATACACGCTGTGAAAAAATGGAACATAGTATAAAAGCCTGCACGTGCTCATCGAAATTGAAAAAAAAAGCAACTGTCTCATTAACGTTGTCATCCAAATGATAAAAATCAACTTCCTCAAAGGTATTTTTATTTTTATGAAGGATTTTGTTACCTTTAGAAAAACTAAGGTTCAAAAATAATTTTTTTTTAAGGCAGAACAGATTGATAAGAGGGAATATATTGATAGACGAATTTATTTTTCTCCATCCCTTCGGAAGAAATTGAAGGATTTTATGTTCTCTCTCCCTGTGGAAGAAATTGAAGGAATTTATTTTTTCTATTCCTATGGAAGAAATTGTTTGTTAAATAAAGGGAACGAATTTCTAAAGAAAAAAAATTGTTTAGCTGAAAAGGAAGGGAAATATAATTTTTTTTTAAACCATAGTACAAGAGGGGAAGTAATTTTTTTTTTAAACCCTATTTGGAAGTCTAAGTAAGAAGGGAAAACCAAAAATGGCTAAAATGACAAATGAAAAGTTTGAGGTGGAGAAATTCACCGAGAAGAAAAATTTCCCATTGTGGAAACTGAAGGTTAGGGATTTGCTGGTGAAACAAGGGTTGTACAAAGCATTAGATGGGGTAAAGAAAAAATCTACAAGCATGACAGATTTAGGCTGGGAGGACTTAGATTCCCAAGCCCTCAGTACCATTAGGCTATGTTTGGCAGATGAATTTCTCTTTAATGTTGTTGGAGAGAGTACAACTAAAGGATTGTGGGAAAAACTTGAAACCTTGTATATGACTAAATCTTTCACAAATAGAATTTATTTAAAAAGACAATTGTACAGTCTTCGATGAAGGAGGGTACAAAATTTGCAGAACATTTAAATGTTTTTAATACGCTTATTTGCCAATTTGTCAGATATGGAAGTTAAAATGTAGGAAGAAGACAAGGCAATAACCTTGTTGTGTTCTCTGCCCGAGTCATGGGACCACTTCGTAACTTCAATTAGTTTGAGCACTGCCGATTCTTTGAAATTTGAATCAGTTGTGGGTGCTTTCTTATCTGAAGAAGTACAAAGGAAATCGCGTATTGAGACATCTGCACTAGAAGCCATGGTAGCTAGAGGTCATTCAAAGGAAAGAGGGGAGAAAGCAAGGGGTTCTTCCAGATCAATGTCAAAGGGCGACAAGAAGTGTAAAGCCAAGTGTTGGTGCTACAACAAACTTGGACACCTCAAGAAAGACTGTTAGAAATGGAAGGAGTCAGAAAACCAGAAGGAAGAAAATCAGGTTGATTCAAGTATGATTTATGAATTTTTAACTGCTTAAGCTCTCTGTGTTTGTAATATCTCTCAACATGATGAAAATTGGCTATTAGACTCTTGTGCTTCTCATCACATGAGTTTTCACCGAAGTTGGTTTACTTCATATGAAGCTATGAATGTTAGTTCTGTATTCATGGGAAATAATGCATCTTGTCAGACTATTAGGATGGGTAATGTAAAGATTAAAATGTATTATGATACCCTTAAAACATTATCTAATGTTAGGCATGTACCTAAACTAAAGAAAAACTTGATTTCCTTGGGAGTTTTGCATTCGAATGGGTATAAATTTACAGGTCAGAATGGAGTGTTGAAAGTCTCAAAAGGAGCCTTGGTATTTATGAAGGATGAAAAGGTTGGAAATCTGTATAGACTCAAAGGAAGCACTCAAGTTAGTGAAGCAACGACCATATCATAAAAATAAGAAGAAGGTTCTCATCTATGGCATTAGCAGTTGGGTCACATGAGAGAGAAAGGTCCTCAAGTACTGATGAACTGCAAGTTGCTTCTTGATTTGAAATCCTTGAAGTTGGATTTTTGTAAACATTGCATGTTTTTAAAACAATGTAAGCAAAGATTCAAGACTGGAAATCATAATAGTAAAAAAAATTTAGACTACATTCATTTTGATCTATGGGGACCATATCCTACTGTATCTTATGGAGGTGCATTATATTTCCAGAAATTTTGGGTCTATATGTTGAAAAAGAAAATTGATGTATTTAAACTTTTTAAACAATTTAAAGCAATGTTGGAGAAGAAAATAGGAAAATAAATTAAATGTTTAAGAAATGACAATGGCGGTGAATTTACTTCTTTAGAATTTGAACAATTATATAAGCATGAAGGGACTGTTAGAAATATGACTTCTTTTTATACTCCTTAGCAAAATGGCATTGCTAAATGGATGAATCAAACTCTTATGGAATGAGTGAGAAGCAAGATCAACAATGCTAACTTGCCAAAGGAGTTGTGGGCAGAAGAAATATCTATTGCTTGTTACTTAGTTAACAGATCATCTTCAGTTGCCATAAACTGTAAAATTCCTGAAGAAGTTTGGTCAGGTCAGTCTTGTGATTATTCTTATTTGAAGATTTTTGTTTGTGATTCCTATGCTCTTTTTCCTAGAAATCAAAATTCAAAGTTAGATCCAAAATAGAAATGTTGTGGCTTTGTTGGGTATGAATATGCAGTGAAAGGATATAGGTTGTGGGATCCTTCTTCACAGAAGATAGCCATTAGTAGAGATGTACCATTTGATGAATCTTCTCTTCTAAAATCAGATGTTGGAAAATTTGAACAGGAACAGGTTTTTCCAAATAAAAAAATTCAATTGGAGACTAAACCTTTTCTAGAAAGTCGAAAGGAAGAAGAGAATTTTGATGAAAAAGGTGAAGAAGCAAAGGAAACTGGAGAAATTCTAGAACCAATTCAATAACAAGTCACTCTAAGAAGGTCTAAAAGGGAAAGAAAAACACCTAAAAGGTATGAAGATTCTACTTCATCTTTCGCATTGATTACTGAAGATGGGGAACCTTCTTGTTATCAGGAAGTAGTAGATGATGTAGATAGCGAGATATGGAAAAGGGCTATGGAAGAAGAAATGGATTCCTTAGCCAATAACAATGCCTGGGATCTTGTAGAAATTCCTAAAGGGGGACGTGTTCTTGGGTGCAAATGGGTCTTCAAGTTGAAAATAAAAGTTGATGGAAGTGTCGAGAGGTATAAGGAAAGACTGGTTACAAAAGGGTATTCTTAGGTTGAAGGTATTGATTTTCATGAGATGTTTTCATCAGTAGTTAAACTTGCTTCTATTCATACTGTATTAGCACTAACTACTTTACTTGACCTTGAGTTAGAATAGTTAGATGTTAAAACAACCTTTCTCCATGGTAATTTTGATGAAGAGACATATATGGATAAGCCAAAAGGTTGTGTACAAGTTCACAATAGAATATTAGTTTGCAAGCTCAGGAAATCATTGTATGGCCTAAGGCAGTCGCCCAGGCAATGGTATAAGAATTTTGACTCCATGGTGAGCCATAATTTTACCATAAGTGAGTATGATGATTATGTATACTTCAAAAGTTTCAATGGAATATTCATTATCTTGGTGCTTGATGTTGACGATATGATTATTGCAAGAAAAATCATGGAATTATCAACAGGTTAAAGGCTCAGCTCTCTAGGATGTTTGACATGAAGGATATTGGAGTGGAATAACATATCTTGGGCATGGAGATACACAGGGATAGGAAGATGGTAAGATTTGGTTATCACAACAGAAGTATGTGGAGAAAGTACTTGAAAAGTTTGGTATGAACAATGTGAAACATGTTAATGTTTCATTAGCTTCTCATTTTAAGCTTTCTTCAGATTTATGTCCTAGAAATAATGAAGAAAATAAGTATATGTCTCGTATACCATATGAAAATGTGGTAGAAAACTTAACGTATGCGATGGTATCTACAAGACTTGACATTTCACATGCAGTTGGAGTTGTCAACAGGTTCATGGAAAATCTAGGAGAATAATATTGGCAAGCAGTGAAATGGGTGCTTCATTATTTGAGAGGCACAAGTGACCATTGCATCAGTTTTGAAGGTTGTGAAGGCTCATACTGTGGATATGTGGATGCTGATTATGCAGGTGATTTGGGAAAAAGGAGGTCTACTACTGGTTATGTTTTTACTCTTGTAGGTGGAGAAATCAGCTAGATGTCAAAGCTTCAAGAGACATTTTCTTTGTCCACTGCTGAAGCAGAATATATAGCTGCTTCAAATGCCTGTAAAGAGGAAATCTGGTTAAAAGGTCTGCTTGATGAGATTGGAAGGACGCAGGAGAAAGTGAATGTATTTTATGAAATATAGAGTGGTATTCATTTGGCTACAAACCCAACTTATCAGAGTAATACCAAGCACATCAATGTAAGGTATCACTTTGTGAGACATGTAATCAAAGGCAGCAAAGTAGTTCTCAAGAAGGTCCGCACACAAGAAAATCATCCAAATATATTCACAAATCCAGTTCTAGTAGAGAAGCTTAGATGGTGCCTTGCTTCTCTTGGCTTGCAGAAAAGATGATGAATGGGCATGGGAAAGGGATTAGGAAAATTTTTTTCAAGGTAGAATTTGTTAAAATATGACAAAAAATGTAAATAAAGTAAGTATAGGAAAATTTACTTATTACCTGTTAGTTGGTTGTATAACGAAATGAAGTTATAATAACAAAATAGCGTTGGTTAAATTGGATGGCCCAAGAGGCTTGTATGTAGAGGAGAATCGTTCTTGATTAATAGAGTTTCCAATCCCTTGCCCTGTGGGGGTTTCCTTGACACCTTATCAAGGTCTTACCACGTATATTTGTGTATTTACCTATGTGTGTTTATCTTTCAGTTTATCATTCAGTTTCATAGATTTCTTTCTTGTTTTATAACAAATGGGTTCAATAAGTACTTAATTAACCATATCACCGATGCCAAAAGTCGTACCCCAACAAGTACTGAGATTATAACTAGTTTTAATCTCATTCTCCTCGAGATTTTGACCTAAATAAGATACATTTCTCAAATATATTTGATGAAATAGAAGAGGGAAACACCTTACCCTGTGCAAAAATGAAGCTTTGATATCGACAACTAGCGTTAATTACCATTGATTGATATTAGAGATGTCATTGGCACCTCTCTAGCATTGTCTTCTCTATCCAAATTCTAACTATAAGGTAGATGAATAGTCATTATTACCTATCTGGCTTCAAGAATGTTACATGTGGCCTAGATTTTTAACTATTTCTTTCCTTACCTAGGGAATTTGAAGTTGGCTCATCTCTTGTCCAAGGTAGAAAGCTACCTATTTCTTTACTTGGGGAATTTGAAGTTGACTAAGCTCTTGTTCGAAGTATCTTTTGGCACATCGAATTTCAAATTTGCCTTATTTGCTAAGGAGAAATTTCAGGCTGGTTATTTTTTTTGTTTTCTTTTGGAGTTGTTTTTAACGCTATTTTTTGGAGTTTTCCATGAAGATTGGGGTAAAATATTGATTTGTGTCACTTAGATTGGTTTTTTGATTACATATATGGATTCAACACCCTGAAAAAAACCTTAAGGCACTTGGATTGTGCAGAATTTACCCATCAAAATTTATATTTCAATGAATTCCTCATAGATTTGACACAAATTAAATGGGAAAAATAAATTTAAAAACTTTTCAAAAATCACATTAAAAACCACTCATTTAGAAATTTTAATTTTTATGTATATTAGTGAGCCTAAAATAACCTCACAATGAGTTACTCTCGTAAAATGATTTCCCTGACAAAATAGCTCACTCTTTTAGTTCTATAGCATTTAATGTATTTTATGAAATGGATGTAATGGTATTAAATGAGAATTCGACTACTGCAATCATTCTTTGTCTTATTTTTCTGTTTACAAATTTTGAAGCCAAGATATCAAAGAATGATTACAGGAAATAGGCATTGTAATTAAGTGCATTGTCTAATTTAATATTTTTATAAACAACTCAATAAAATTAAATGACATTCTTCTATGAAATGATGTCAATATTATTCAACCACAGGATACCACTACTATAATTTTTTGATGATGTGAGATTATTGGCTCTAGAATTCGAGTTTTGACGTCATCCTTCCATGCACGGGAGATGGATCTTCATTCAATTGTACAATTGAGGTAAAGTAAAGGGGATTGTTCGTGATTTATTCTATGTTGGTGTGAATTTTGTGCTAGGAGAGTTGATGAATAATTTATTACTGTTAATTGTTTATTGAAAAGGGGGTTTAAGTGTTTTCGGCTTTCAAAGGTGTTGTTGTGGTTCTCGTTTCTGGTGCATTTCCAATTATTTCCATGCTTGCAGTGATTTTCGAGTATTTATGTGCCTACAGTGTCTTTCTAGCAAAATTGTTGTTTGTGAGGGTTTGGTTTTCATTAGCAAACGGGTTTTTGTTGTACTTCGACAAATGCGAGCAATGAAATTTCAGGACGCACGATTTCTAGCTTTTCTTGACGACTGTTTGACAGATGAATGTGGGGAAATTGTTTTATGATTTAATTGTCATGGTGAATAATTTGCAGGTCTAATAGATTATTGTTTCACATAATTTGCAGGTTAGAATTTAGAATTTAGAACATAATACTTGTTCGAGTAAGTGGGTTGCTCAATTCTAGCGATGAGAACTTGGTGAGTTTTTAAGTTCCCCTTGCAAGCTAACTATGGTTTAATGGGTGATTTTATTTTTGAAAAATAAGTGTTAAATATATTGTGGGGTAAATTTTGAATGGTTGGGATGCAATTTTTTACGAATATAGTAGTAGCAACTGAGCGCGAGTAGGTCGGAGGTCGACCAATATTTGTGTTTGAGGAAGCCTTGTGAGAAATGTGTCAACCATGATTACATGTGGTCTGGTTTGAAATTATCTTCTGACCAATATTTCATGCTTTCATGTAGTTGTTACGACAGATTTTTTATAGAATTTAGTCTGAGAGTTGGGAGGTCTGTAGTATATGAATGTTTTCTTTTTATAATGCTCATGAGCAAGGTGTCATCTCTACCCAAATTATGTTGTTTTAGATGGTCGAGGTGTCAAAGTTATATTGACATAAACATGTGGATGCAGAAGACTCGTAGATCAGTTGGGCATGATGCATAGAAAAAAGGTTATGTTAATTATCAATTTTCTAAAATCTGTGATTCCAGATGTTGGTGTATGTTTGTGTTTTAGTACATTCATGGGAAAGGAATAGTCAAGGAGTCAATTCTCTATTGACATGAATATATATGTCACGAAAGAATAAACACCAACCTGAGTCGAGCTCGATGCATAGATGCAACATTTTAGGTTTTGAAAATTTGTGGCATTGGAAGTTAACGAATATTTGCATTTTCATAAGTGCGTTAAAAAAAATATATATGAAAAAATAAAAATATGAGTTGTGTTAGATCGTGTAGTTTCTAGTTTAGAGCTTTTTTCTGTGTATAAAAGTTTTCTCATGAATTTTGCATTCAAGCCATTGTAATAGGACACATTTGGTGTTATTATTATTTTTTTTAAACACTAAATTTATTGGAGTAAAATTTTTAGTTTAACTCAGGGGAATTACAATATGAGATCATTTCTAACTAGGAAAACGGGTGCATAAAGGAATTGATGCCAAAATTTAACTTTTATGGATGTTTGAGAACTTTTGAGACCAATGCTATGAGTATTTTGATTTTCCAACAGTGGGATTTTCTAATGTATGATTTTCATAAATTTTTATGCATATAAGAACATTCTTGAATCGTGGTGGCAAGAGTACATTTAAAAAATATCAAATTTAGAATAAGGGAATCAGTCTCTATGTCAGGTTTTTTGTATCTCTTTGTAATAATATTTTTTTTCTGCATTTTAAACTTTTACTAATTTTAGATGTTGAACTGTTATTGTATTTTAATGGAAAGGAAAGTCATTATTAGACCTCCATCCTAATGTAATTATATTTTTATTATTGGGTTAATAAATAAAATACTTTGGAAATTTCCTAAAAATAAAGCTAGTGCTTAGAAGACTTCTTGCCCATCTTAGAAAATATTGTTGGTGGTCAATTCATCTGATGATTCTTCCCTAAATGTCTCCTAAAAATACCTAGGAGAAAAAAAATGAAGGAAATTAAATTAACATCATGGGAGATAAAGATAATGCTAATCACTTAGTTGGAGATAAATACTAAGTGGGGTGGAATAAAGCATTAAACCATCGCATGAGAGAAAAATGTGCATTATGGAGAAGGAAATGTATCTTTTTCAAAGGAAAAAAAAAAAGATATGCAAAAGGCTATGAGACCTTAAAAAGAAAACGCTACTAAGAAATAAGCTTGGGGGAATGCAAGCTATAAAAGAACCATGACGGAATCAAAGAAGAGGGGTATTTCATTGAAGGCAAGAAAGTTTTAGCTCCAAGGAACTGCATAGATAGTTCATGGTTGGGTGGAATATGTTCTATTTTTTAATAAACCTTAGGCGTGATTACAAGTAGATGGAATTTTGTACGTAAATTAGTTATCAATTTTCGATTGCTAAACTATATGTAGTCGTAGAGTAGAGGAAGTAATGCACACCACACATTTAAATATATTTTAGTTCAGCATGGATAATTGAATACCTTCAAATATGTTAGGTTAATTGTGTGTAGTTTCTTATATGCACATTGGGAAGGTAAAGTTATTAAAGGTTTTCTATAGACATGTTTTAAATTAAAAGAGGAAATTTTGTAATTTCACATTCTCGAAGACATTGCCAGTTCAAATATTAGCAAAGATGAGAAAATAAATGCGTTATTGTAGTATTTAATCTATTAATAAAATTATGAGGATCTATTGATTCACTCATAAAAAAATATTATATTCCTTGATCTAGAAAACATGGTATGTCCATGTCATCATTTCCTGTAAAGCAAGAAAGGTTTTGGTTGTAAGCCTAGCTAGAAGGAAATGATAATCCCGTGTAGTAGTATGTCAACGTAATACTTCCATAAAATGCAATATTGATTATGTCAAATATTAGGTTTCTTACAAGAATCATGGAGATAATTTTGAAGTGGAATCACAGGAACAAAACAAGATATATTGCCATACATCACACTAGTATTATGGAACTGATTCCTGTTAAACAAATAAAATTTATATAAATTTCATAAGGAATACATTAGTCATAATTATAAGGGAACCCATGATTATGAAAATAAACATCTGCAGAAAACAATGGCCTCACACAAATTTAGGAAGGAAGAAAAACTGTTAAGTTGATAATAATTGAATAATAAGAAAGGAATGAATACCGAATTATGGTTATAAAAAACAAAAATTAATCATGTACATGGATAGATAAAGAAATGGGCTCATGACCTAGTTCTTGACGAACTCTAATAGTATTGAAGCCAATAAGTGATAAATATATATGAAATCTCATACTTTAGAGATCAAAATTAAGCTTTGCTACTTTTTCCTCAACGTCCTCTTCTAGAATGTTAGGGCTTGAAACAAAGTTGATTTGTTGAAAAATACGAGGAATTAGTTGGAGAATATCACGATTCACGTATCAACTGGGGTAAAGACGTTTTTTGTGAGCATAATCAAAATTGCAAACGTAATTGGTTGAGAATGGTTAACACGAGAAGTAGAAAATATCAACACAAAATTAAGGAACAATAAAGGGAAAAATTCCTCATCAGAGTTGAAATTTGATTCTTGTTATACCTGGACTGTATGCCCGGATTAAAGAATATCATGGATGACATCATTACCAAGTAAGGAAAGAGAGTACAGAAATATGCCTCGGTAGTTATTAGACTCTACATTAAGAGTGAGTTAAATAAAATAAAATAAAATATTCATAATGTTGTGTCATATACATATAATCAATTGCAAGTTATTACCTTTAGCAAAAATTGAAACTGAACTAATAGATAAACCCCAATTATAAAGGGGCCTTTGAGCTCTATTGGAGGGAAATAGAAAATTATTAGAAGTTACCATAATTTTTGAAATTTGTAGTGCTAAAAAGAATCCTGACGTCCCTAGCCATGAAGAAAATTACAAAAGAGAGTTAGCAAGGGTTTTAACCCTAAAAAATAAGAAACAAACCCCAAATCGGATACATACAAGGCCAATCCAGAATTAGGTGGAAGTTTTAGGAATAAATAAATAAATGTGTGTGTACATATGCTCTCCAGCTCTAAATTTCAAGATAAAAACATGAATAAAGTCAAGCAGTGATTACTAACAACCCTTGCATGAACAGGGTAGTAATTGAGGGTGTAAATTTGATCTCACTTTCAAGAACAAGAACTATGGAAAATTATAATATAGAAAACCCATCACCAATGATTACCTTGAAAAGAAATCATACCCAATAAATGAGTTGTAAGAAACTTGAAGCTTGAATGTTTTACACATGGGTTTCCCTCGCATCATGAAATCGTTGGAGGAATTGGAAACACATGACATTGTGCAAGTTTTTTTTCCTTACTGAACCCAATGTAAAATCATATGGACAAATTCCTGTTGGAAATATGATGAAGAGTGTTGTCCTTGATGGAAACCTACTTGGTAAAGTTGATGGCTACTTGATGAAATGATATTGTTGGCTATATGGTGCAATGTGTTGTCCTTGATGACAACCTGACTGATGAAGTTGTTCTTGATGGAAATTGGCTTGATGAGTTGTCTTTGGATGACAATCTACTTTGTGAATTTGTCCTTGATGGAAACCTACTTGATGAGTTGCCTATAAGCAACCTATGTGTTAAATATGTAAAGATGATGTATCTACAGATCAATTTAGGAGTAACAGAAGAAAGGAATTTCAGGAAGTGCCAAAGAAATGATAAATAAGGTATGTCACTATGCATATGCAGTTTTGTTAAGTCTAAGTAGCGTATGTACGCGGAAAAGTATGTGCCAAGTCGCGTATGCCTAATTATGCTCTAAATTTATAAAACCAGGGGTTCTTACCATGGTATTGACCCATTGTATTGAGCGCTTGAATATCTATTTGATCCCGTCCAGGAATACCATTAGAAGTTGTGTGGTTTTGGCTCATGGTATTGACAAAGGCTAAATCTATATAAGGAGAATAAATTCGTAGTGCAAAGGTGTGAAAGTGTCTGGGCATTAATGAATACTTCACTCTAGAGTATGTCTGCATGGTTGAATTCTATTCTTGATTGATAGATCTGAATCTATGGTGTACCTATGAATATGATGAACGTTCAAGATATCTAGATCTAGAAATCATGAATCTCTAAGATGATCTGAAAAGAAGTGATGAAGACCTGGCACAAATCTGATGAAGAAATTGAAGAAATCTGGGTAAGTTCATAGATCTGATATGTTCTGCAAATTTTATCTTTTATAGATCTACACGCAGGTTCACTTCATGAAAAGCACGTGTATATGCAGATCTGGTTCAATAAAAGTGCGTATGGGCAGTTAGGTTTTTCTTTTAAAAATGCACAGATGTATATGCAGGTTCGTTTCATGAAAAGCGCGTGTATATGTGAGTCTGATTAAATAAAAGCTCGTATGTGTTGGGAAAAATACTGAGAGGGGGGGGGGTGAATCAGTATTTAGTGCAGACAATAAAACTTTGATATTTCTTTCTTAAAAACCCATACGCTACTTTCCTGAAGCCAACTTGCGTATATACGCAAATATCCTTTACAGAACTCGTGTATATCCAGTGATATAATTATGCATTTATTTCTTGACTTAAATCATTGCATTACTCATTCATCAAATGTTTAGAAAACAGTAAACAGGTGTAGAAAGAACAGAACAATCATCACACATAAGAAACACACATAAACACCAGGATTTTTAGGTGGAAACCCAATTCGGGAGAAAACCACCGTTGCTGTCGTCTCAGTCTTCAATATTTATTATTAAGAAAACCTCTTACAACATGTACTGGTTCAGACTCATACCAGCACAAAAGCACCCACCTGCAGAAGGCTACAACCTTCTCTCATTTACCAGCCTCTTCTGGAAGGGAGCAAAAACCCCTTGCTCTCGTTTACCAGCCTCACCTGGAAGGGAGCTACTACCCCCTGATATTAGCACTAGCCTCTACTGGCAGAAAGATTCTACTTTTAGACTGAAGGCCTCAACCCTCAGATCCACTGCAGACCACGTTTCATCAATTTTCAAACTGGATCAAACAGCTTCAACGCAATTCTTCACTTATCAAGAAACATCCTTTTTCATTCCATCAAACAGAACAATGAAACCATTGTAACCTGAATATCAGAGATAGCCCAGACTTCAGAATAGATGTGCAGAAACTCAATTAGCTTTGAGCAACCATCAGTTCAGATACCATACGCGCTTTTCTTTAAACAGAACCGCGTATATATGCGCTTTTAATGAAGCGAACCCACGTATATATTTGTGCACCTTTTTAGAAAAACCCTAACAGCCCATACACGCCTTTGTTTAAATAGATCCACGTATACACACACCTTCCATGAAACGAACCTGCGTATAGATCTATAAAAGATAAACTTTGCAGAACAGACCAGATCTATGAACTTACCTAAATTTCTTCAACTTCTTCAGCAGATTTGTGCCAGGTCTTCATTACTTCTTTTCAGATCATCCTAGAGATTCATCATTTCCAGATTTAGAGATTTTGAACCTTCATAATATTCATAGGTGCATCAAAGATTCAGATCTATCGATTAAGAACAGAGTTCATCTATAAAGATTAACTTCAGAGTGAAGTATTCATTAACACCCAGACATCTTGCACTCCTCTTGCACAATGAAATTCTTCTCCTTAAATAGATTTAGCCTTGGTCAATACCATGAGCCAAAACCACTTCAATTCCAATGGTATTCCTGGGCGAGATAAATTAGACAATCAAGCGCTCAATACAATGGGTCAATACCAAGGTAAAGTCCCCTGGTTTTATAAATTTAGAGCGCAATTAGGCATACGTGACTTCGCACGATCTTTTCCACGTGCATACGCGACTTCACCTAAACAAACCCGCGTATGATTTGTGACATATCTTGTTTAACATTATTCTTGCACATACAAAGACTTTCTTCTACAACTTCTGTACTGATTGTAGATACATCAGATTTACATCATTAACAAGTTCATCAAGTAAAACTTCATCAGATAGGTTTCCATCAAGGACAACACTCTGCATCATATTTCCAATCATCTCATTTCATCAATTGAGTTTCCATCAAGGACAACACATGCCAACAATCTCCCCCTTTTGACTTGATGGAAACCACGATGGTGTTTGATCACCACATCAGATAGATACCATGATAATATCCCCCTATTCAAACAACATGTCATTCTCCCCCTTTGACATCAAGGGAAAAGGGCGGATCAAAACCATTATGAGAAAGAAGAGCGTTGTATATCTAATGTGCACTGAAGTTACCATGCTCCCCCTGAGTTCAGGCTGAGTCTTCAAACATATTTTTCAATGAAGTACATGACTCTATGACCTTTCCTATAACCAAGGACTCATACTTACACCAATGATCCAACCAAGTGGATTTACATATGTGACTCAAGTACCCAACCAAGTGGGTTTACACATTTTGACTCAACTACCCAACCACGTGGGTTTACAAATTTGACTGAAGTCCTTACATGACTGAAAATTACAATGTTACATCATAGGTCTCGACATAACCTTTTCATCAAATTAAAAATATGAATTTTTACAACCAAGACTGTAGAGCTATAAAAAGGGTCTCTTTCACCTCTAGTTACCTGACATTAATATGTCAATCCGGGAGCGTTTTGTTATTACAAAGAGTGACTCAATCTAAGGCTATCACTTGTCAGAGTAATGCTAGTAGTACAGTGTTTAAGGAATACAAGAGTAAATGGATGCTTGTCTATAACTAAATCACTTCAAAGAATAAATCACACATTCAGAAAACTCAGCAGCTTATCAGTCAAGGGTTCGGCAGTGATAACCCATCCCTTCGGAAACTGATGGAAAGGAAACTAGAGCATAGACCACGAGCCTGGGAGCTAGACAGTGACTGCCAATGCTCACTACAGCCTTAGATCATCTCTCACACCAAAACAACAAATGCGATTAAATGGAACAACAAATAAAGAATTGAACAACAATTCTGGAATAGAACAACAAATCTAGAATGGAACAGCAATTGAATAACTAAGTCCCGCGAGTTGTAACCAAGCTTATCTATTAACTCAAATACACTCTTCGCAATCAAATAACATTCTCTCACTCTTAAGGCAAATCACGCAAAACACACTAATGGAACAGCGTTAACTATTGATAAATTATAGAACAGCACTAATAAATCAGAAACGAACACATCACACTGGAATAATAATCTGATCAACCTGAATCAACAGGAATACGACTGTGCTTCCAAACAGAACACTATTATTTATGAATCCAACGATTATGAAGAACACTACCTCAAACGAATGTATGACATGAATGTTCAATATACAATCTCTGTAACAGAACAGTAAGAATATTCGATTAAGGCTGATAACATGCAATGAACTCTGAAAGAATCAATAACATAATGCAGAGTCAATCCACAATTCTATCTGTAAAAACTTCAATGATTTAATCTTAACAGAGCATGTAATATCAACTTATAAAGCATATCAAATTACCAAATAACAATAATAAACAAACCACGCAGAAATCAAGTCGTAATGGTACAGAAGCAAGTGTCCTCCGGGGCCGGGCCCTTAGCCTCCAAGGATACACCGCTTTAAGTTAATCCAGACGCAAAGATGAAATAATCACCAAGCTTTTATTAATGCATCGGTCAAAAATACAATGAGCCAGTTCTCAAAAAGACTTAATAATCAGAGCTGATGTTTAACAAAAAATTACATAAAAGCGTATCCTCCTTCTCCTTCTAAGCTAATAGTGCTGTCCCTTTATATAAAGGCGACGACGGAGATGTCCAAGTAACAAGATAAATAAAGCAGCGATCCCTCAGGATCGAAGATCCTGAGGGATTTGCCAAACTGTTAATTCTTCATCCTTTCCTTTCTTTTGCGCCGAGCTGGTGTCTTCTCCTTCTTTTCCGGGCCGACTTGCTTTAATCTGTTTAGCCTTGTTTGCATTCGGTTCACCTTCAGAGGGACAAGAGTTATCTCGACTTTGTCTCTTCCTTTGGAGCGGCAATTCCTCGTTTTCTCCTTTTCCTGTACAGAAAATAACCATTATCGGTGGTTAAGTCATGCATATCAATTCTCACATGTTTTGTTATAGTTCCTTATTACTTTCCAAATTCATGATACAAAAAGGTTTACAAATTCTACTAAAAAGCCACTGAAATAATCATCAAAAGCATACCTTTTTAGTACTCCACACACCCCCCTGCTTACCTTGTTTCATGTCCTCATGAAAACATTGTAGTTGACATGCAAGGCGGTGAGAGAATATGCTGGAGAAGGAGTCTCATGCGGAGGCCTACAGCCATGATGAGTGATTAGATAGTCAAAGAACTGACCTGTTTGCCCCTCAGGCATCTCATACAGGGCCTGGTATCCGGGTGCAGGGTGCCAAATAATTGGAGTGCGAAATCTATATCCTAACCAGGATGGCCCTAATTTCAGAATGCTCTCGCCATAGAGGTTCAAATGGTTGGCAGCTAATTCAAAATTCTCATACTTAAATGGTTCCCTGAGCTGGATGTTTGGATCAGAGATTTGGTACCGAAATTTGGCTGCATTAATGGCCAGATTTTTGATGGAAAGAAAATATTCTAAACCCTCTCGAATGAGTGCCTCATGCATGGGTCCTAATGTTTCATTGACACCCGGGGTCTTTATGAGGTTTCTATGAGCTTTCCACAACTGCACTGGGTTCCTAGGCTCAGCCCTTACCCGTAAATCTAGACCATTTTCCTGACTCTGGAAAGTATCATAAGCTTTGAGCCACTTAATCTGATTAACCCCGAATGAAATGAATGCTTGTAATTGGATGTCTCCAATGAAAGGGCCAGGGTTTAACTCAGTCTCCTGATTTAGCACAAGGTCATGCAAATAAAGTTCACACAACAGTCTCTGGACTTTCACTCCATAATGTTTACAGCAGTCTATGAAGTCATTGATAGTGTTGATTTGTATAGGGGCGCCTGCTTTAACAACTTTTATTTTTAATTGTAAATACCGTTCTAATAAAAACAGAGCATAGTTTTTAGCAGGGGCCCTACATGCTAAAACATCATTGTATAAAGAACACAAGGTATTCATCTTCTTGATAACAATATCTAGTCTACGGGTTACCTGTGCAACTTCCTCTTGTTCCTTTTTCCACCCTTCAAAGGCCTGGCTTTTGGATTGATTGACGTCCCTTAGTTGCTGCTGTAACTCTTCATATTTTTCTCGGGGAACCGTTTGCTCTCTAAGTTGTTCGGCTTCTTGCTGGGCTTGCTTCACCATCTTATGCAAGGTTTTTGTCTTCGGATCTTTTTTCCATAGGTCAGTAGAGGCCGGGAGTTTTAACTGAACTTTCTTATTATGCTATTTGGAGTTCAGAACCCTTATTACCCCTGAGGGTGGTGCCTCTGTCTGGATTTTCTTGTCGCTAGTCCTCATATCATCCCTTTCTATTTTAACGCGAATATCAGTCTGTTGCTGTTCCTCAGCAACGCTTGGAATGGCGGCTGGATTTTCAGTAGGGTTTTGAACAGTAGGGCGATTGTTGGCCTTCTTTTTCTTCCCTCCGGTCTTTCTTACCCTCTGGTTTGCTTTTAGAACTCTAATTTGCTGTCTGAGCTGAGTTATTGTATTCAATAATTTCTGTCGTTCCATTCGCAATTTCTTAATTTACATCGTTTGATTAGAAGGAACAGCAGGTTGTCTGCTGCGGTTTGGACCATGACTGGTTTCTAGCTCTTTCTCTTGGGGTACTTCCTCGTTGTTCTGCGCTGGCTGTTCTGGGGTAGGAATCTTGACTGGTTCTGTCTCTTCCTGGGCAACTCCCTCTGGAATTTCCTCTGGTGTCTTGGGAACAGAGTGTTCCCGTTCAATCTCTCTTATCTCCTCTTCATCATGAACAGGAAGATTTCCTTCTTCTGCCTCTATTGCATATGATTTTTCAGATGCATTTTCTTCTTGGGGTTTGTCATGGAGGTCTACTGAATTAGAAGGTTGGCCATACTTACCCATATTGGCCAGGACTGTGGCCAATTCGTCTTCTCCCATTGGGTCTTGTAATGGGCTACCTCCCTGCTGTCCCATTTCCTCCTCCTGTTCAGTTTCTACTTCTATTTCTGTTTCCCAATGCTCGGCTGCTTCTTCTTCGGATTGCTCGTCCTCAATTACCACTGGTTGGCTGGTGCTTTCCTGGAGCTTTTCCAGCCTTCCTCGCATCCGAGCTAACCGGGCTGATTTTCTGGGCTTCTCTATCCTTCCTCGCATCCTAGGTAGCTGGGCTGATTTTCTGGGCTTTTCTAGCCTTCCTCTCATCCGAGCTAACCGGGTTGATTTTCTGGGCTCCTTTGGCTGCTCGGGTGGATTACTGGCATGCTTGTGCTTTGCCGATTCTTGGTGTATCTCTGGTCGTTCTGATGCACTAGCAACATGTTTTTGTGTTACTAATTCTCTGCGTTTTGTCGGACGTTCTGGTGTGCTTGTAGAATTCTTGCGTTTTGGGGATGGTGCTGTCAATCCCCCCTCAATCATTACAATCAGCTCTTCCCAGCTGCTCTGCTGCTGGGTGAGACTATGACTAACTATTAATCGTATTAACCCATGGTGACTGACAACTGACTCTACATGTTGTGCCTTTTTTATGCTTCATGCAACATCATGCAGTAATGAATTCAGAAGTGCAGGTAGGTTTACAGAGCATTTCTGCTTTAAAACAGCTAAGAGTTTAAGATGTCGTGGTCTTACCACGTCTTTCCTCCCTTCGCAGGTGATGTAGCTCTGCACTGTTCTTGCTAATTCCGTCCAGGGTTCTCCTAGCGTTGCTGGCAGAATGCCCTTCCCCTTAATTGTCAAGCTCTGACCTTCGTCCTGGAAAATTTCCATGATCTTCTGTAATCTTTCCTTCTTTAGTGTCCATACTGGTCCGGTTGCTGGTAGTCCCGAAACTTCTGCAATTATATCTTCGGTGATCGCTATCCGCTTCCCCCTTACTGTGGAGTGATCATCCTGCAGGTTCTGCAAAAATTCCATCGCTACTGTTTCATTGGACTCCTGCAGGCGACTGAGATAATTCAACCAGCCTGCTCTTTCTAAGATCTCTCGGGCAGCAGCGGAGATTGTCAACTTCTGAGGTTCGCTTCGAATTGCCCTTCCTCCCATGGTTTCACTGTGGATTTCCAATGGAACAGCAACTACTTGTGCTGTTTGAAACACAGAGAGGGTGATAATCGCAAAAAAACACAGAGTATGCGACAATGCAACAGAAATGGATTATGAACAGCAACTTGTGTAAAAATAGAAATTCCATGCCGTTAAACCATGCCAAACCGTCGTACACTATTTTTTCCGAATGGTGAGCTGACACGTAATTCAGGGAATAATGAGGTTAACCTCCCCCCCCCCCGCAATGTGATAGGCTGTCCCAGCCGGCAAATAAAGGAGCAACACCCGATCTGCAACCGAGTCAGAAAGGAACAGCATATGGAATTATGCCATGATTAGACGGACAACGAATTACCGAAATCGAGGCAGAGAGTTAATCGCGTATTATGTAAGAGGCTACTGTGTTATGATATGAGGCTGGTGGGTAGGACATCTATCGTACTTGTCAAATCTTAAGTGGTCATGGTCACTTCCTTTGCCATGATTGGTGATGATAATTGTTCATGCGATGTATAAATCAGGAAATAATATATATAATTAGTTCTTTAGGATATAAGAAACAAAAGAGTATTAGTATCTTACCCATTGGTGTAACCAAGGTGACTTCAATACCATTAACAGTGCTCTGCTGCCGACAGGTGTTCATAACCTTGGCAGAGTTGTTTTTTTACCCTTGGAACCATGATCATTTGTGTATGCTTATGAATGTTGTTATGTCA